>BMAO01039702.1:0-51208 GCA_019973975.1 Trichonephila clavata
TTAAATTTTTTTATTAGAGGTATATTTTGCCATGGCATCTTAATTTTTTTTATGTTGAAACTTTTAATTCTCAAACAATTATTTAATATAAACATTTTTTTCTTAAAAAAAAAATGCAAAAATTTAACAGTCAATTGAATGCACGAGAAATCTCTGCACGAGTTAATCAAATACACGAATCTCTGCACAAGTCAATTCAATGCACGAGCAATCTCTGATTCAGTAAACTGCCAGTCGGCGAATGAGAGTGTCGTAGAGCCAACAGTTAGCTAGTTATAACGTGATAACATGTGTCCCGCTATAGAAAATCCCACGAAATGTGAGGTGTGAGAAGTAATAACATTTCCTTGGGGTCAAAAAAGCAGTCAGCAACGGATATCCATCGTGAATTGTGTGCTGTATAGGGGCCAAGCATTATGAGTTAAGGTATAGTATACGTCAGTTGATATGCCTTTTCAAGGACGGAAGAACAAACACCATGAGGAATCACGAAATGCAATTCTGTCTGTAGAGAGTGCTGACCTCATCCGATTAACATCTAATCAACGCAATGAAGTAGTGACTTGGGGGACAGCATTTCGCTGACTAAAAAACGCTGTGATGCATTGGTTTAAATCGGTGGTGGGAGCTTTTAATACAGAAGGAATTGGTAAAATGGTGCGACAAGAGTGCTTGAATAATAAGATATAATAAATTTTTTCCCCTGTACTAGTCTCTTTTCCCCCCCTCTTTTTTTAGCGATTGAGGTTACTTTCTGAATTGTCCTCGTATTATTAACTGTACATTTTACTTTAAACATATATATGTATACGAAAGGCATCAACTGAAAATGTAGAATTTCATTCATTGTTTTTTAATTTTACTTTTGATGTGAATTTTACCAAATTTTTGGACTGCAAAGATACAGGTACAATACAAATAGGAATTTGAGTTATGCATTTGTGCTTTATACGTTTATCGTTTATTAATGTCGCACTCACAGAAGAAAGATGAGACTATTTATGGCGAGTCAGAAGATTTGTTCATAGTCAAGTAAAGAGAGGAAGCCTGAGTTAGCAAATCAAACTCATACACCATCCCACAGTGAGGAATCTGATTTATCAAGCATCAAGCTCTTTACACAGAGTTTCTTTGAAGTCCTTATGACTCGAAATAACAACTCGCCCGAAAGGAAAGGCATCCACGATACTATGATCACTTGGCTTCCGAGTCAGGGTACTGGTGTGAAAGAAAATTAATGTTCTTTAGCACAAAAAATCAATCGCATAACTTTCAGAGTCGTTTATTAGAAACTATTGAAAAAATTTGCTCTAATATTAGTGAATAAAGAATCACTATTACAAAAACACTTGTATCTATACTCTAAAACTCTTTAAACAGAAATGATTTATTTATTTTGGCATGTGAGTATTGGCTAAAATTAATTTAATGTTCCAATATGCTGGTAAACCATGACACATTCCTTAAATCCCTCTTTTCTTAAAGTTTTGTGAATGACATTATGGGGATCTTGATGTTTAGATAACAAAGGAAATATCTTTTTTATTATTAGTAGAAGAAAAATCACAAGTTTGATATTGGGATACTGAAATAAAAAGGGACTTTTTTTTAACAATTCCAATTTTCCTTTGAACATATGTTTGTGATTGAGGACAGGAGGAAATGTTTCTCTGTCTACACGCAAAAAAATATTTCTGCAAAAAATACATATTCAAAAATAAATTGAAATCGTTGCAGCTCCGAAAACAGCCAAGCCGGTGATAAGAGGTAAAAACAGAATAATGACATATATGTTAAAATAAATGAAGATGAATATTTACAATAATTGCTAAAAAGAGAGACCGCAAAGTATAAGAAAAACAACGAAGAAAGGAGTGGCGAAACTCTGGAATTTTCCAACTACATTAGAACGTCGTTTATAGGAAAGTTTATTATTCGCAGCGTCAAATATCCGAACCAAAGTCCGGATACGTTTTCGAACAATGCAATGCTGAACATTTGTTTCGCGTGAGGCTAAATTTGACGTTAAAACCTAAGGTGAGGGATATTTAGGGAATTTCAGTTGTATGAGTTAGAAAAAATCAGCTCGGAATATTAGGTCAGTTGGTTTCCGAGGGTGGGGTGTATACGTACTATTTTGTTGAATTTTTGATGTAGAAATCTGGATGGCATACAATGCAGAAGACTGTATTTCGAATGCTGAATGATAACGAGATTGTAACTTCCGTGCGAGAAGAATCCGACCTTGTCGACGATGAAACAGATGAAGACGATGGCAACAACTACAACAACGAAAGTAGACAAGGGTCATTAAATGCTGAGGCGTTTTCTGAGTTAGAGACATCAATGGATTGGAAGGAACAACAATCCTAGTGCTTTCCTACTCAAATACAGCGGCTCAAGCGAATCAGAGACCTTGCAGCGAAAAAAAGGTGTACAATGGTACAGAGAAAAAAAAGTGATTATTTTCCACAATAAAGGTAAAATTGTGACATTTTGCACCTATTTTTCTTTTTCTTCAAGCACGTTTCCCGCATTGATGATATTCAATATTCGTATAGTGTCCAGTTTCATATACTGCATGGATTGCATCCTGTTTTCTGTTTTCCGAAAAATCGCATATCCGAAAGGAGTCCGGTCCCAATTGATTCGGATAAACGACATTCTACTATACATAGCGAACCATCCCAACCGCAGCAGAAAGTCCAGCAATTAAGGTTCCTTAATATTATCAGTCTCACACATAAGACCCTTCAGATGCCCCCACAATGAGAAATAGAAATAAAACAGATCCGCTGATGGTGGGGTCAAGGTGCAAACTCATACACACACAGGAGAGCTTTTCCATCAATTTCGAAAACTCACATCCAGAATTTTATGCCTCTAACCCAAAATATGCTTAAGATCCAGCCTGCTGGAAATGCAAATTGCTACCGAATTTTGTTAAAATCTTCCCCCGTGGTGGAACTCTTTAAAAAAAAAAAAAAAAAGTGTGCAAAAATAAAATGTAAATTAATGATTAAAATAAGACACGAATTTTATAAAACCAAGTAAAATTGGAATTGCAAAATATCCAAATTCTCGCTTTCTGCCTTTATAGCGTTAAGAAGTAAAATCTAATTCCCATCACTGTCAAAGTCCGCGAGATGTAGTAAGCAAAAAAGTTTCATTACAAAAAGAAATCGGCATTTGCTATTTATAACGCTCAGTCGCAAAACCCGCGACCGAGATACCAGGAAAATACTACTAGAGAAAGTCAAGAACTAACGTTGCCTTTATTCAAGGATATATGAGCGGAAAGTAATTCTGATACTAGTGGTGAATCGTTGTGCTGGTGTGTGTTGAAGGTTTCCTTTCGCCCCTTTCTTTTTATCTCAACTTTCTTCAATTATCTGACTTTATGACAAATGGTAAACGAGAAGAGAAATTATGTTCCTTATTTCAGAGGATAATTGTATTTATATTACTCTACAGAATACAGTATTTCAGGGATTATAAAGCCTGTTTTTCTAAAAGGCTTAAGATGCTCCATTGCAGTTTTTTAAAGTTTTGCTCTTTAGCACCTATTGAAAAGAGGGCAATTTCAGGAACGTAGGGAAAAAATTGTTATCCTAATAAAGAAGTACTGAAAATAAATTACATCCAGTATTTCGTTCTCACGAATAAAATCTAACACCAAACTATGCGATTTTGAACAATCCACAAACAACAACAAAATCATAGTTCTGAAAGAAAGCAGTGGAGATGTAGGATTGTTGAAGACATACGAAGCCTTTTAGCCTTCAAGCCAATTCTACGTTAGTTTTTACGCTCACAGTAAAGTGTATGATCGAAAATTTAATTTTTACGTATGTTTATTTCGCAACGTTACATGAGATCTTATTTCTGATTTCTGGAAATAAAAGAAGCGAATTATATTTCTCTCTCGACTTCCAGGTCTCCCGAAATCGTTCTTTCATCCATATAAATGCGACTAATTTCAATTGCAGTATTAATTCAAGTCCACCTTCGCGACAGATAGGCTCAGCGCTCACTAACAAATCGGAAGTTCTTACTGAGATTCTTTCTAATAAACTAGAAAATCCAAACTTTTCATGAATTCTGATTCATCCAGAGACGGGCGTTATTATCATCAGGACTCAGGTTCCTGGTGTTTTAACATTAATTTAAAAGTAAAATTCATAGTGTTTGCCAAGAAACACACAACTTTGCTTCTAGAATATTTTGGTCTCAAATTGTTTAAATTGGCTGTTTATTAAATTCTCACTATGAATCTACATAAGGTGGTTTGGGGGACATACTTTGCCTTTTTGAACCATAGACAAGTAAAGAGAATGTCTCTTTAGTCACTCTCCGCTTTCCCTCCTTTACGCATGCGTCAAGAAGTTCCATCCTTAGGCGGGTGGAAGCTCTCAGATCCGTTCACCTCATACTTAGGGTTGAAGAGGAATTTTTAGTGGTGAGATTTGTCTACAATTAAAAATCACGCATCTATAAAAATAATAGATAAAAATGCTTAAAGCATTTTAATGAGTTATTTTGGTACTAGCTATGGACTCCGTTTGGTACTAACGTATATTATGCACGGTAAAATGTAATTAAGATATAATCAGAAATCTTAATTTAAACAAAAAAAACACACATTACGTTACATTTTGAGATTCTTTGTTGAATTCATTTTTAAATCATCTTACAATGTTCAATACACATGAACTTTTCGCATTTTACACAACAAACATTCAATATTCTACTTTTCATTATCTCCTGACAAGTGGAACAGTCCTAAACCAAGAGAAAAAACAGCAAGAATAAAAAGAGGTTCTTTGTCCTGTGTTCTCTGGTGTTTCATCTTTAACAGAGCGTTGTATATCAGACATTTCTTCAATCCTTAATCGTAATAAACGAGGCATGTGCCCTGCATCTTTGAGATTCAAAGGTCTCTGTCACCCAAAATATAAAGAGGTTGACCACATCATTAGCATTGAACCGAAGTGCGAGTAAAAAGACAGATATAGAAGAATAGGCACGTTCCCGCTCACCATGTGGACGTGACACCAAAATTCTTTTTACCATACATATCAGAGATTCGCGCGCCTAAGAGGGATTAAGGTTTACGAATACTTTTGGAACCCTTCTTTATAAAAACATCACTCAGAAACATAACTAATACAACTTTTAACTTCAGTTTTTATGTAACTAAGCTATGCTTATGTAATATTTGAAATAAATTATTTCAACTTCAGAAAATTAGTAAATATATAAGGAATTTTGAAGAAATTTTAGAAACATTCAAAAATTCTATATAAAAAGGTATTGACCCAATTAGACTGTATTTAGCATTAAAATCAATTATATATTTATCTAGTTTATGAAGTAAAATCTTTTGGTTACATAAATAAATAAAAATTTCAGAGCTAGTCGTAGAACCTACACAAGAAATTTGCCGTATTTTTACAAAAATGTTGTACAAATACTAAACCCTAATTTGAAAAATATTTGTTATAACCATTATTTTACTTCGCAACCTAGAGAAAATTATGAGAAAAAATGGTACAAAGTTTTAAACATATTTATTGGTAATATTTTGAGTTATTGTTGTTAAAATTTTCGTTATATGAGAAAATGGTTTTTTAGAGAAATGAATTTTTAGAACTATTTATCACATATTTTTTTTATATTCACCCCATTGCTTACTTATGATTCTCCGATTTTATAGCTTTTACCTCCTGTTTGCTCCTTTTAGAATTATATATTCCAGCCAAACAGTCTATAGCCGTCTTGCAGAAACTGCCCTTTATGTTCGGTGTCCAGTCTTGCTCATTCCCTTGACTACATCGAAAAGGAGTACTGGATATATTGGAGCTGAAAATACCAGTCGCGTGTTCTTTTCAGTAATGAACCGAAATACACCAGACAAAGTGATTCTCCTCAACTCTGCATCTGGAGTAAAAATTGAGTTAGATTTCATCACTCTTACTCAACAAAAATCAACAGATTTGGTAGCAAAGGAATTATGTGCGTATTGGTAAATTTTGGGCAGTAGTACACCACTTTGAATTTTCAAAGCTGGTACTATCAACTTACAGTGTTTTATGAGATCCTGGAAGAGATTTTGCGGAGGGTTTCTGGATGCTATGGACGCGGACCCCATATTTACGGGAGATAATTCGCAGACTCACAGAACTCACATTGCTTAGGAATTTATTTAGGAACGGAATATTCGCCTTATGTTTTGACCTTCGAGATATTCGGACCATATATTCCACTGAAAAGGTTCTGAATGGTTTAGAAAAAACCAGTTCTCAGAGTAGTTCCGCTCCCAGAGAGAGGACACTCACTCCCTCCCACATGAATACTGTCTCACTTTCAGAAAGATGATATTTCTTGTCCTCAAATTATTATTGATACCCTCATTCATAAACAGTATGGTAGTTCTTTGTGAGGCTTATATTGCAGTTAACAGTGGCCACATGTTCTATTAGAAAGACTTTTCCCGAGATAAATGCTTTATTTCTGATTCATGATTTTACACTTCTAGGAATGCCTTGCATCTTAGTTTAAAATTAAATATTTTCCATGTTGTTAAGTTACTATATATTCCTTGTAAAATTTGCAATGGATCTATACCCGTTCTTCCACTAACCTCTGGGGAATTTCTATGGGCCATCATTTTCAACAAATCTTCTCCAAAATCAGAAAGCGTGATATGCAAATTAAGTTTAATATCTATATTCTTTTTCCGCGAGTTTGAGAGTTAGTGATTTGTGAATAGATTAGAAATGAAGTAAATTGGCAGTGAAACGTGTACGTAAACAATGTAAAGAGCCGGAAGTTTGAATATAAAGAAAGCGATTAGATTAACTAATCGGAAGTGTTAAAGTTAACAAAAAGGAAAGAGGAGACTGAAGGAGTTCTGGTACTGTGATCTTAAATCAAGTTGATGTTTAGAAGTTAAACTAATAGTGCGGTCATTAAATACGTAAGCTTTGTATAAAGTTATATTAAAGGTAGATCAGTATGATTGAATATATACTCCCCAAAGCAATCTCGTCTCTCTCCCGGTCTATTACTGATTTAAGTTATCTTTTTTTGAGTGTTATTTGTGCCTGAGTTGAATATAGTGATAAATAAAATAATTGAAGTTCATCATGTCGTATGATCAGTTAATTCCTTCCACACCTCTAGCCGGGTTCCAGGGAAGAAGGATTGTAAATTCTTTTTATTGGCGCCCAACGTCCGAGATAGGAAATGGTGCTAATTTCAGGGTCGTTGGCCCGAATTATTTTTTTCCAGCAAGGAGTATGTTTCGGAGTAACTCACAAATATTGATAATAACATAGTGCACTATAAGATACCTGCAAATTTGGAATGTGACTACCTAAAAGGTCATCTTGCAGGACGAGGGCTAGATTGGTTCGAAGTTATGGGGTATTCGTTTGTGAGTGGCGAGACTACTGACTTCACGACGCTTAAAAGGAAATTAACTGATAGTTTATCAGTAGTGAGAAATAGATCAGAATGAGAGGCTCAATTTTTTTCCAGCGAAACAGGGTAGAGGTGAGCCTCGTCTGATTTTGTGTATAAATTGCTGAAAGTCCATAAAACACTGGATTTGGAATATGAAAAATCTAAAATAATAAATCATATTGTGATGCGACTCGAACCCCAGGTTATGGATTATGTAGAAGTTGGAAATCTCACTAACAAGGCACAGTTATTGGAATTGGTTGATAAATATGAGGAACGGCATAGAAATAGGCGTACTAATACACATAGTCTTTGTGTATTGGTACGTGGTGGGGTTGTAATACACATAGCCTTATTTAATATGTTTTATCAGTATTCTTCACGAGAAATGTCAAGCACTTTGCATTATAGCATTTCCCAATATTTAGAAAACAAGTGGAAGTAAACAAGCAACAAAGAAAGCAGTTAAATGTTGCAGTTAAAATTTGCGGTTGTTAAAACACAAAAATATTAATTCTAATATTAAAAAAAACCTCTAAAAATTGTGACAACCTTCGCTCATACTTTTGTTTACATTTTGGGTCCATTAAAATTTTTTTAAATGTTTTAACTTTTTAATATATTTACTTAGACACATGCGGTTCCATGCATATGGTTCAGTAAATGTACCAAAATCATAATTCACACAATATTTTCCCCATATTTTGGACGAATTTCGTCAATTTTAAAGTCCACAATCTCCTTAAACTAAAAAATTTTAAAACCAACTTTATGGAGAACTAAGAGATGTAAAATATTGATTTTAAACACAATGACTTAAATATTATCATAAAATTAAAGTATAGATTTTTATATTTAGTATGTTTTTTTTCCTATTACGATTTTAAAAAGATTCGTTCATAAGCTTCCATTATATAGAATGGTTGTAAGGAAATGGCTAAATTGTGTCACAATCGTTTAAACATCTATTGTGCTCTTTTTTAGAATTATCTATACCATTTTAAAAAATTTTTAATTTTGAGGCAGATAAGTTTAAAATCTTATGTTAAATAGAATGAAATTATGAATCTTCTTAAAATTAACAAAGTAAAACATAAAAATTGTCAAAGAAATTGAAGAATTGTAAAAGAAAACTTTTAACAAACAACAGCTCAATGATTCCTACCACTATTATCAGAAGTCTGTTTACCATATATGTCCTCAAACGAAAGCGGAGTGGTGTAATCGAAACATTTTAAAAACTTTATAACCTTTTTCATGTGGATGAGGGTTACATACGGCAAAAATTTTATTTTTCCCAGATCTTTTATTAAAAAAAAAAAAACGAAGTCTGACGTGTATTGTTATAGAGCAGGGGTGGGCAGACTTTTACATGACACGGTCTACTTCTAATTTTTTGAAGGTGTTGCGGTCCACTCTGTGGCATAGGTGTGATAAGCAAAAAAAAACACGCTCAACAATATTTATATGACAATAATAAATACAAAATATATGTACTTACCTACATAACTACAATAAAAAAACTTACACTTTTAAAACTCTGTTTTAAGTAAAACTCAAAATACAAACATAATAATTATACCCACAAATTTAATATCAAATGATGCATTTATTATCAAACAATTCAAAATACATAAAAAAAATAAATCATTTTCATTTTAAGTTAGTTCTCGTAGTTAAAGTTTCATCAGAAAACTTAGTCTGCATACTATCCGTACCTATCTTGAATATCTTGGTATATAATTACTAACTGTTAATATTGCTAACTGTTAATGGATTCTAAGTGATCGTCTGTGAAGCGGGAATGTGATACGTTGTTTCAATTATATCTATCGTTGAAAATGTAGATTCACACTGGTAGGTAGAGCGAAAGAATGCTGTTAAATGAATTGCAGCTTTTTTATAAATTAGGATACTTTACTTCGTCCATTAGATTTCAAAAGTTATTTTTTTTAAATTGCGTCCTTTTGAAGGAAAAAAATTGTGTTTCAAGAGAAATAAAGAGAATTTTAAAATATTTCTCTTTCCACACACTATTTTGCTTTGCCGAACTTGTCTTGCAGTGTGTAAGCAATCATGACTTTAGACACCATACCTCTAGAAACTCGGATGTTTTGATCACACTTGCTCCAGCTAGACGGGCTTCCACAATTTGATATCTTCGAAAATCTGAGAAATCCAACATTTTATGATTGTGAAAAAAATCCTACAGAACTCTAGTAATGGTATATATAACGAATATTACCAGAAAATATACATTTCTATTTATAAAAAAAATCTGGTAACTATTATTATACTTTAATGCTTACGAAGTGCATTCAAAAATATCCCTTTTGTTCAAGGGTGTTTCCAGTATTTGGATAACCACCTGTTTTTCTTTTAGTATGCACGTCCAACATCTTATGTGAAGGCGATCCCCCAAAATGTTTTGGCGGTCCAACGGTAGATCGCGATCGACTTAATGTCCACCCCGGTTATAGAGTATAATTAGGTTATACTTAATGCTTTGAAGGCAGAAGACATGTAATTCCAATCTTTTTCTTTCCAAATTAAACAGGTATAATTTTATTAATAAAGTTTTCTTCGTTCTTTATTATATTTTATCAAACATTTTTACGGAAATGTTACATCTAAACTCTGAAGGTGTTTGTAATTCCAACGAAATGGAGCTTTATCTCGTTTCGATCCAGAGGTTAGATGCATTTGATTAACTCTTGACCAAACCAATGAAAAAGTGACAACTATAGGTAGTCTTATAGTTTGTGATCCCTCCACAATCGTACTACCCGTTGTATTTTGATTTTTTTTATAAGGGGCAGGTGAAGTGTTTTGTGTATGACGCTCCACTTGAATGTAGAATAGAATTGCAAGTGTTCCAGCTGTTGTTGGAGAGGTTCGTGATGTGCCAGGAATATTCCATACGGTTCACCAACCTCTTGTTTCTTGTTGTTGTTTTGTTTTTGAATTAACTATTGAGGTAGCTCTTTCGAACGAATATTGTGAATATTCATTAAAATAAACTTTTAATTCATATGTTGTTCTAGTGTTTTGTACTCGTATCATCGGTTTTGCTGCGTTGAGAACTACAGCGCGTTTGCTTTCACTAAAGAACACACATTATTTGTTTTTGATTTTCGTCTGTACTACTGCTTCTAAATGTTTTCTTCCTACTTTCTGAATGCACCTGATAATGTTCAAGAGAAAATTTGAGTTATTAAAAACACATTTTAGATGGGGAAATCTAATATCAGACATGTAATCTCTCTTTTAATAATGAGGAAATAGACTTTATTCTTTGGAATCCAATCATACAAATGCCAATAAAATCCGTCATATAACTTTGATTAAAGGTCATGAGGAATATTTAATGGTTTATATCGATATTGGGATCAGTACCACTGAAGACCCGCCGTGTAGGGGCGCGATGCACGTTAAATCTGTCGAGAGCTCAAACGTCTCCGTTGGTGTGGTGTGGTAGTTAGGAGAGGGGGTGCCAGTTCAGGTGTCGTCCGCGTCACTTGACCATGGTTCAAAATTACGCGGACCGTCCCCAAAAGCCCGCGTGTAGCTGAACAGTGGGACGTTAATATTCACTCACTCCATATTGGGATATTAATTTCAAATTAACCACAATATATTGACGGGATAAAATGAAGGATTTTTTTCTGTTTTCTGAATTTTAAAGAACATGCATATCATAATGTATATAACTAATTCTTCAGAAACGACTATTTGAAAAAAATTATTTCAATAGTTTCGAGTAAGGGACACTAACGTGAAGTCAATCCATTCAATGCTCGCAATGAGTCAGAATCAAATAAATCAGGTTTTGTTCGTTCGTAATGTCTATACTCACTCGTTTCTTCAAAAAAGAGTTCTGTTAAGATTATGCATTCTTATTATTTATCGTTGTATTTGAGATGAGACTTGGAGGTTAATTAAGAAATTCGAAATTTTTCAGTCCAACCGCTTTGAGTAATTATTTTTTCTTTCAGTGGAAATTTTAGTGTAAACAGCAAAGACTCGAAATAATGATTTTTTAAAAAAAACAGTTTTAAGTAGTTCAGTTGAAAACTGCAAAAAAAAGACAGAGATCCACCACTATGATGAGAAAAAAATTATAAATAAAGGAGCTAGAATTAACGCTACGGGAACTCAAAAACAGCAATAGATTCACTGACGTTCAAGAAAACTCTGTGGCCTTTTTTGGTCCTGAGAGTGGTGTACTAAAAAAAAAAATTTTTTTTAAACGAGGCGCGCCCTATTTTAAGAACTGGGAACTGATTTACACAATGTCCCTTATAATAAGTATTTGCATTTCCTTAACTTTTGGAACCGTGTATTATGTAGAAATTGAATTTAATCTATATATTAAGGTATATGCGAGAGACTACGTTCGGAACCTTTATTTTGCAAAAGCGCGTACAAACGGATATTTTTTTTAATGTTTAGTCTCTCTTAGATATGAATATATGTAAAAAGTTGTTTTAAGAACATTATTAGAAAAATAATTACTTAATTGCGATTGTTTTTGGCAAAAAATTGACTTAGAATTACCTATTTTCAAGACATTCTATTTTTATAAAAATATCTCCTATATTAAAAATAGTTTATCTATACATAGTTCAAACCTCTGTACAGAGTCTGAACTAGAACTTTTGAAATATATTCTTTAGAAATGGATTTTTTATCCATATTTTTTAGTACACCACATTGTAGAAATTTTGACAAAAAAACCCGATAATTATTTTAATTGTTTGTAACACTGAAAATAAAGGGAATTTTTCAAAAGCCCTAGTTCAGGCTCTTTGGAGAAGTATGAGTGAAATATAATTATTATAGAAGCATTTTTCATAAAAAGAGAATTTTTTGAAAATAAGTAATTCAATGTAAATTTTTTGCCAAAATGTTACATTTAAATAATTTTTTATTGCAATAATACTGTTAAAACCGTTTTATAAGTGAATTATAATCTAAATGTCTCTTAATATAGAAAGAAACGTTTGTATGTAAGTTTTTTTCAAAGCTCGATTCCGAACGTAGTCGGATAACTTAAGCTTGCGCAAAACCTTTTATCATTTCCATTTAAGTTCTGTAGAATATACTAAATTTGATTGATGAAATTTTTTAAGATTTATTGTTAAATCAAATATTCAATAAGATTTCTTCCTTTCTTAAAGTAATAAAAGTGTAAAATTTAATACACTTTATTGAAAAGAAATTGTATCACACAAAAATTCAGGCCACCATTCTTGTCACTTGATGTGTTTGTGAAATGTGTTTGAGTCCATCTGTAATAACAATAACTTTCTTGTAATTTTTTAATACAAAGGAATTTGAAGTCGCCAGACTGTGATAGGAAGCAATAACCCCTCCTGTATAGCCACATGCGCCAACTTGGGGAATTTATACCTGAACAAATTTTAAAGACGTTAAACTCTGTACATGATGGCCCTTCAGTGACGCCAGGACTATACTAAGCAACTAAACAGAAATAATGTCAGCTTCGATTTCAGGATGGTAACCACTCGGCAAATGCAAACAAAGAAAGCATTCAGAAATCAAAACATTTGTATCAAATTTCCTTTACCAACCAACTGCACATATCAACCCGAAGTGTTTCTTATCTTTAATTTTGGCGTTTATTTTAACAAATAACTCGCACACACATTCACACCAGTGACGCACACAAGGGGGAGGGGTCCCCAGGTCTGGACCAACCCCTCATAGCTCTTGATTTTTTTCCCGTTTGATTATAATCCTATAGATATAGTACGTACCACTTAATAAGGTATTTGTTATTAATAATTAGTTTTATTAATTAATGCTCATTATTTATTCAATATTTTTTTATTGTCTTTTATTTCTGAAAATTGACAAAATCAAAAGAATATATTGGGCAGCGTATTGGAACATGATAAGAGATTGGTGGAATTTTTACCCGGACCCCCCCCCCTCTCCCTCGCTTGAAATATCCTTTTGTGATCCCCTGACTCCCATGTAACTGTGAATATTCAAAATTTTTAGTTATAACTGATTTAAGAATGGAGGAGTATTTAAAATTTTAAAAGTGACCACTATTATGAAATAATATGGATATGAATCACAGTAATCAATTGATATTTACAGGAAGATTTTAATACAGATAAGTTTTCAAGCATATCAAGGAAAATGATACAACTTACTGGGAATAAAGAAAATCAAAATTATTCCAATAAAAACTAGTTTTTTGTTGTAAAATAAATACAAGATGAATCTTCATGAAAAGAAAAGGAAAAAAATGCCGCAGTTGCATGGTAGATCACACTTAAACAAATCAGCATTTGATAGAAATATCTTAGTTTTTACTACCTTTTGTCACTTTTTCAATTCGGAAGAAATTTTTTCTGTGGTTATTTTGATATAATCAGGGGGAAATACAATAAAGAATATCTATAAAAATATTCTAAATAAATTTTGGAAAATTAATACTACTACAAGCTGCTCTGTTAATAAAATTAATGTATTTTTAGAGGTAATTTTTCGCAGATTTTAATGTGTTGTTTGTCAAACGTTGAATTTCACTTTGCTTACACGCTGGATAACTAACCAAACATTTAACCCCTCTTTTGTTTAGACCACACACTCCATTTCTCCTACTGTTTCATTTTTTGATCATTTACAATATTCAGTAATAAAAAACGGGCTTACACAAAATGTAAAACAAACTTGAATTACTAAAGTACACTGGTGTCCAAAAGTTAAACATAAATCGTAAAACGAGGAAAACATGGAGTAAATATTCGTAAAATTATTCCAAATTTCTTGCGGTTATTAATTGAGTGAAGAAATAATATTGGGTTTATGCAAAACTTTTCAGTCGACTACGTCCTGCGCGAAACACCGGCGCATGTCGGAATGCGGAGAAACCGATTCACGCAGCATAGTCAGTTCAGACAAGTTTCGTGCAACTGCTGTGCGAAGGAACGTTGTTAAAACCATCAAACAAGGTGAATGATGCCACAACGAAGCCAATTGGACATGTTTACAAAAGGAAGAATCGTTGGAATGCTGGAATCCTCACGATCACAAACCGAAGAGTCTCGAATTCTGAATGTGGACCAGTCTGTGATCTCAAGACTGTGGCAGAGGTTTTAAAGAACGGGAGATTTTACCCGACAACGAATATCAGGTCGACCAAAAGTCACAACCCCTCGCCAAGACCGATATCTGGTAATGAGTGCGCGACGCAGTACTGCCAGAGCACTGGGTTCAGTGCTCACAGTCGACACAGGAATACGAATTTCGAGACAAACTGTTTAAAGGAGACTCAATCATGCTGGCCTGTATGTCAGAAGATCAGCCGTTTGCATTCTCCTCACTTCTGCACATAAACGTGCTCGTTTGAACTGGAGTTTGAAATATCAACATTGGAGTGTGGGAGAGTGGGTCAATGTGATGTTCAGTGACGACTCCGGTTTAGTCTGAGTAGTGATTCTCGGTGTGTAACGAGATGGAGAGAACGTGGAACACGTTTCGAACCAAGAAACATAACCGAAAGACATCATTTTCTGTCAAGGGGAGTAATGGTAAGGGCAGGCATCATGATGGACGGCCTCACAGACCTCCATTTATTTGACACGGGGTCTGTGACTGCTCAAAGATACAGAGACGAAGTTCTTGAGAATTATGTTCGCTTGTTTCGAGGTGCTGTCGGTCCTGACTTCATATTCATGGATGACAATGCGCCATGTCACCGAGCGGTGCTGATTGATGACTTCCTTGAAACGGAAAACATCCAGCGCATGTTGTGGCATGCGAATTCCCCTGACTTATATCCTATCGAGCATGTATGGGATATGCCCGTGAGACAAATTGCAGCCTTTTCGCACCCTTCAAGCTCCGTTACAGAACTGAAGAAAGCTCTCCAAGAAGCTTGGAACCGTTTGAGCCCACAACTCATTCATCATCTCATAGCAAGTATGGTAAATCGCTGAGCAGCGTGCCTGGCTGTCAGAGGTGACCACACGCCTTATTAAACTGCAGCATCAGTATTTTATTTAATGTTTTCTTTCATTTTTTTCTTTAAAGTGTGAATCCTTGCTATGCTTAGTTTTCTTTCAAATTGGAACTTTGAATAATAAAATTAATTATTATCATTCTTTTGATTCACTTCCTTATTTATAACATTTTACACTCGCATATCATGTTTCCCGCCATTCTGATTTACAGTTTCTTCTTTATTCACATAATTATAAATTATGCTTAACATTTTGACACCAGTGTAATTTAGGGTCTACGTCTTGTCCCCGACATTTTCATTTCGTCATAATTTATAGTTTTTAAAATATATAGTAAAAAGTATACATCGCCATTTACATAGATTTCCAGTGAGTGAGTGCGTGAATATTAACGTCGCACTGATCAGCAACACGAGGGCTTTTGGCGACGGTCCGCGTAATTTTGAACCATGGTCAAGTGACTCGGACAACACCTGAGCTGGCACCCCCTCTCCTAACTACCACACCACACCATCGGGAGGACGTTTGAGCTCTCGACAGATTTAACGTGCATCGTGCCCCTACACGGTGGATCTTTAGTGGTACTGGGATCGAACTCATGACACGCTAGCGATGATCCTATGCCTAGACCACTTGGCCATCGCGGCCACGATAGATTTCCACATGCATACGCTAGAAAACTGCTTTTTGTTGTGGTTTTTGTTTTCTAATATTCTTAACTTCTGAAGATGTAAAAATTCAAAAATGGCGAAATGCTTAGTGTTTTTATAATAAAATGAATCAATCATAAGAAAATCAATATTCATAATACTTTACATGACAGGTCATATATGTTTCAAAATGTGGTAGTATATATCATTCCAATTCTGGCAATGACAATAGATAGGCGACATCTAATGAGGAGAGGCTATGCAAGATATTTTTTTTTAGAAATCGTTTTAAAACATGACTATTCAAATGTTTTTCTTCTCGTATAAATATCATAGAGAAACCTTTCTTTAGATATACCAAGCAGTTATAATTAAACTTCTCCTATGACCTCTTACAGCGCAAACATATCAACAGAATGCAATGCAATTTTGTATATTGGCTGTACACGAGATGCTCTCTTGGAATTTTGGAAAAAAATAGTTCCAAAGTGTCTACCAGAGGTCGAATTTTCGGGAAAAACTCAATAAACGACCAACACGGAATAGAGAAACAATATTAACAATCCAGAACAAGAATGATGAGTAATAAAATGCAAAACCGGGAAAAGCTGTCAGTTGTAGGAGAAAAATGTTGAAATTTGCAAGCTTGCAAAGAAGAGGAATCTTTATGCAAAACAGGTAAGTTTTGCATAAAGCATTGTTTGAAAACGATTGTAGACGTTGTCATGATGTTTCTGGCTGTACTAATGACGGCCTCTTTAGTTGAACATGCGTTATTGGTGAAGCTGTTTTACGAGAACAAAGAAAATTCATCTGCTGTAGTTCAAGTAATTCGTTGTAGAAAGAACCTACTGCGTGGCCTAATGTGTACTAAATTATCTAGGACATCATTAAAGGATTCGAAGAGACGGGGAAATTAGTTCAACCTGGAAGGGGCCGTAAACATGTCAGATTGGTACATGTTAATGGATGTTGACACACTGTCACAGACATCAGCGTTTGAGGGGAGTAGCGCGTGTGCAATCTTTCGGCACACAAGCTATTCTTACAGCCCTATCCAAAAAGTACTCAGGAAACATAATGCACTGCTTCTCTCACATGATCCGTCAAACCCAGGAGCTGCTTGACAGGGAGAAGCCCCAACGTCTTTCATTCGAGATAAATTTTATCAATAGAAATGACTGTTTATCTGTCATAGCCTTGAAATAGCCATGTGGGGCGACAAAGCTCATTTTACCTCAAAAGGCAGTCAACACAATGAGTGTCCGCATTTGAGTTGAAAATTTCTATGGATCCACACTGAATTTCCCCTACAGTGTTCAAAGTCAATGTATGGTATGGATTCACGGCTGCATTCATCCTTGGGCAATTCTTTGAGGAAATCTGTACAAATTAACATGTTTTGCATAAAGCTTTCTCTTCTTTCCAAGCATGCAATCCTCGACAGGAGAAAATTGTTGAAATTTTCATGCTTGCGAAGAAGGAGAATCTTTATACACAAAACAGTTAAGTTATATATATATATATATATATATATTATATCTCAATAGCATGCAAATATCGACGGTTTTCTCCTACAACTGACAGCTTTTCCCGGTTTTACATTTTATTACTCATCATTCTTGTTCTGGATTGTTTATATTGTTTCCTGTGTTCCGTTTTGTTCATTTATTAAGTTTAATTTTATGTTTTTCCCGAAATGGCGTCCTCTGATAGGCATTTTGGAACTAACTTTATTTCGAAATGCCGTGAGAGTACATCGTATATAGCCCTCATATACAATATCAAATTTTCGATGTATTCCGTTTACCCAATTGCGATATTGGAGGTTGTTTATAGAGGAAATTTAATTATAACTATGTGGTACCACGTGTTGAAGCTTATCTGAGAATTATTATACTATTACGAAATTATACTTTAAAAAATATTTGTTACTCATATAAATATTTTAATTCAATAAACTAGAAAAAATAAAGTAATACTATGAGTAAAAATCATGAATAGTAGATATATGAATCAATTTTGCATATATGGTAAAATAATAACTTATTTGATGCAAATTTTTCATTTAGCAACGGAGAGAATTATTTAACTAAAAAAAATATACTTAAAGCAAACAAAATGTTAAAAAGAAACCTTTTTTCTATTTGGTGTAATTGATTTTTAAATATGCTGAAAATGATTATTAATATTTGTGAATTAATAATACTGGTATATTTAATATTCGTGAAAACAGGTTGGGATTGTAACATTAGTAAAATTTAGTATACATAAACAAACAACTATTTATTAAGGTAAATGGGCTAAAAAGTTTGAGTAAATTTAGTTTTGTGGAATGAACTATAAATTAGACATCATAATTTAGTACCAGAGATATCAATGACATTGTTAATGTTTTTTTTTAAACCGACAACATATTTCCTCATAGATTAGATTATAAGTCTTAAGATTAGTCAATATTTACTGAAAAGAAAAAGTAATATTTACTAACATTTAAAAGTATATACATACAAAGTTTATAAAACTAATGTTTTTTATCTATTTTTGGAAGAAATTATTCCAATAGTTTTTTAATAAAGGACATACAACGTGAATTTAATCCTCCGAATGTATTCTAGTAAATCCAAATCATGTTTTTGTCTGTCCGTAATGTCATTACCGAACCAGTTCAAATAGGAATTCTGCAAATATATATATATATATATATATATATATATATATATATTTAATGACTGTAACACACATTCTGATCAGAGCGCATGCTCTAAGCTCTCACCCAGCCAAAAAAAAAAACATCCCTACATCAGTCAGACGAAGAATCATTGCCACGCCTTGCGGATGCCATCGTCTCAGCCAATAGCTATGATTCCTGTTAAGCAGAAAGAAAAACCCCAACATCAAAGTTAACCAGGATATTGGATTAAAGGCCTGTTTTACAGTCCGATGCCCACATTGCAACGCCCATTCAACGCCCCCATTAAACTGTTACTCAGATAAAACCTATCGTGCGATTAAGAACTTTGAAGTCATTCCGACGACTAAATGCTCCGCATCATTTTTTTCCCTTTTACTAAAAAAAATTACATCTTTCAGCAAAGCAAAAAAATGCAAATATTGATATTTTTAGAAAAAAAAACTTAAATGATTCAGTAAAAAATCAGTTATTCTCCACTATCTTAAGAAATGTTTACTAAATAAATATTACTGGAACTAAACCTACGTAGAGGAGATATGTGCCTTTCTGTATCACCTTTAAGAGATATCGGTGAGCTAAATTTCATACTGTGTGGGAGATGCATAAGCCCTATTTTACTTTTTTTTTGTCTAGGAGTTCTTCCTTCAAACAAGTGAAGAGTGAACAGCAAGTGACATTCACTAAAAGGGATTAGTTTATTAATATAGAAAATTTTGAAAAGAAAAAGTTTAAGGTATTATAGTAGAAAAACTTCGTAAAATGCTTAGTGATTGCAATCAGCTGGTTGAGTGTCGTCCATTGATTCGTTTTAGTTCAGTTTCTATTGAATACTATTGGTTTTATAAGTTATTTACTCAGAGAATCATTGTATTTTTAGAGTAATTTTACTGAATTATGGAAATTGCGTATGGATATCAATATATAATTATCAGGCATATTGTTCCATGTGTTTTGAACGGGAAATAGTTAATGTTTTAAAAATCCATTCGGAAGGAAATTCTCATATAACAAATGTATTTATAAATCGTATACATTGTAATAAGTTCAAAAAGAATGTGAAGATTTTTAATAATTTTACAGGTTGTAGATTCTTGCTATTGAGCTTTTTTTTTTTGTAATGGATGCTTACCGTAATTGAATTATCCAAATTTGAAATAAAAATCGATGAAATAAAATAATTACTAGCATCCTCTTTTATTATGAGAAATGTTGTCTCCAGTGCCTTTCTATTGGTGCTCAAGAGAATCAGATGTGAATACTTCCCGCGCATGGTAGGCTCGTTATGACTTCTTTTTTTTTTGACAAAGTATTTAAATACGAGGAAGGATTCAAAAGTTCCCGGATGGAGTCTATAACAAGAAAATCTTTTCAGTGGAGTGGATAGAATAAAATTTTTATGTTGCAGCGTTCTTCCCCTTTTCTAAAATGTGTGTCCCAAATCAAGGGGTCGGCGGCTCTTCAAGTCGTCCTCTTTTGTCGGCGGATGCATTTTGTATTCGGCGATTTAAAGAAATTGCGTTTAGTGAGCATGAAATATATATAAACTATATGTTCGTTCGGTAAAAAGTTCTACGGAAACTTACAAAATTTTGAAATATGTGTAAGACTGGGATACATTGTCGCTAACACAAGCTTTTGAGTGGCGTCGACGTTTCAAAGAACGCAGGGAAAGTATGGAAGACAAGGAACGCTCTAGACATTCGCAAACTATACAATGCAATACAATTGAATACATTCAAAATCTGTGTCACAGTAAAAATTCTTCTTTTGCAATGTGGAAATTGGTTTTCTGATACACCATATTACTTCATTATCCTTTTATTAATTTTTCAAATTAATTTCTTAAGAAAAAAATTTGTTTTAAGATATATTCTATAAGAAATACAAAACCTCTCTGTAAATATAGTCATTCAGGAATTTCTTGTCACATTTAATAATTTTTTTAAAAAAGAATATTTTGTGCATCATTCTTCATAGAGAACGAAGAAGAAGAAACAAAACAATTTAATTACGAAAAAATGCACAAAAATATGTCACCTTCCTTTTAATTATTTTGATCTTTTCAACTTAACTCTCAATCATGACTCAAAAATTTTAAAATTTAATTTGAGTTCGTTTAAATAAAATTTTAAAAATACCTGAAATAATAATGAAGAATATTAATAATTTTGGAAAAGATTGCCCCACCAGTAATATAAGAAATATTTCTAAATATATAAACTGGAATTCATAAAATTTTTAGTGTTGAGTAATTCTTTTTGATTCAAGAAATCTCGGTGTCCCTTATGGGTACCGAGTGTTATGCAATTGAAGACAATCTCCTTTTTCTGTTCTTGCTGTTACCTCTCTCCATATTTATGTTGTTCCAAGTTTTCAATCTCTAATGAAATGCATTTTAATGCACTCGATGGTGCTGAAGCTTTATATACACAATTTTTTTGGATGACCGGACAGCAATTTAATTATAATTAATAAAAACAATTGCCCTTTAATGTTGTGGTTCTGTCATATTTAAATTAATTGTAACTATTTAGTTGCAAGTTACTAAAATATTTTCCCCGGTTAATCTAAGTAGGAATTGGCTTAAAAATGTTTTTTATATTGTTAAACATTTCATTTTGGCCGACAAATGAGCTTTTTAATAGGCAATCTCAGAAATTTGGATTCACGATTATATTTATATAAACTATAATCGTGAATCAACTAGGAGATTTGTTCTCACAACAGTCCTCATTTACACAAATATATTCAACAGAGTCATACATGTATAAGAAATGCATGTTCCTTCTAACAGGAAGGTCTATCTTGCCCTGTCATTTATTTAAAGTTTATTATTACAAAGTAAATATACTTAGATTGCAACCAAATTTGATGAGTTTTCTTAGGAAAACATCCAATGGCATTGTAAGCTAGAGCTATTAAGTTATTTTTAATGGTGGCGAGAGGGTTCAGTTACTTGCCCAAACAGAACTGAACAAGAACTATAAGAGTAGCAAGAAATAGCATATATTTATCAATTTTGGAATAGATTCATTTTTTAATGGCGAAATATAAAACGTTCTTGAACTTATTACATATACAATTGTGGTTCCTAACATATTTCTTGTTTTTTAAAACTTAATAACAATCCATATTCAGTTGTCTTAAAGTTGGATTGAACTTTTATTCATTTAACGAGGGTCGACGTTTTCCTTTAGATTCTTTTAAACAAGCTCGATGAATTTGAATTACTTGTGAATAAGGAAAAACTGTTTTAAAACTTGTATATATATATATATATATTATATTTTATATATATATATATATATGTGTGTGTGTGTGTGTGTGTGTGTGTGTGCGTGCGTGCGTGGTGTGTGTGTGTGCGTGTGTGTGTGTGTGTGTGTGTGTGTAATCTTTTTAAATCATTTTCCATCTGGATTACCCAGAACATTTTTGTGGTTCCAGAATAATTAAGATGTATTTTACAACTAAATATTTCTAAAACATCTGCTGGTGTCGTTTCTACGCCAAGTTTCATAATAAATAGCTGTCGTTCAGCAAAATATAGTTCACTAAGTAGATACTACTAGGAAAACAAACTTTCGGAAGTTATATTGCATATTTATTTGACACTGCATGCAATGTTGTTGGTTTCACGACGGAGATGGGTTTGTCGTACTAAAATCGTTGTGCTTAAGTGCTTCGTTACATAGCATTATAAAATTTTCATTCGATTTTCAACCTTCTGTAAAGAAGACATCCTGAAACGATCACTAGTAGAAAAGGTGTAAGTCTTGATGAAATTGCTAATTTGTTGTTAGAGTTTTCTTTGAATAAGATGGTGGTGATCTGTCTAGTTATAATTTAGATTCCAACAAAGACGTCAGATGGAGTGAAACTGACTGCGAAGAATATGAAGAAGGTGCTGACGAAATTAATAATATTCCAGAAAAAATCCCGATATATATTTCACTAGGGATAGCACAGAATGGATATCGCATATTGTTAATGTTCATGGCAGATTTGCGACTCGTAATGTTTTGCGACAAACAGTGGTCCAGCAAACTTCGCGAAACATAATCACAACGTCATTTAGTGGTCATAATAAATTATAATTACACGAAATAATAATAAAAAGTCTAAAGCTCAATATAGCATTAAAATACATTTTTCCAGTAATAATAATCTTCAAACAATTTTATACGTGTGTCTTAATCTAAGTGACACTAAATATTAACAAAATATTCGTTTGTAGGCTTTTGAAAAATCACGTTTCCGGGCATAGTCAGATACTTTAAAAGCCCTTGATGCTTTTAAAATCAATATCAGTCAAATTTACCTTTGGACTGATTCCAGCATTGATCTGGCTTGGATAAAAAAGCAACTTACTCAACTAAAAACTTTCTTAAGAAACCGGGTCAACTTAATTCAGGTACTAACAGATTTTTTTTTTGGAAACCCGTGAATTATGAATATAACCCTGCTGACATCCTTTCAAGAGGTATTAGTCCACATAAAAAGCAATATTGTGGTTTTGTCCACCTTTCTTACATCAGTATTAAGAACTGAAACTTTACACATTACTGCCGTAGAAAGAGATAGAACTTACAAGAATTGAAAGAAAATTCGTACATTCCTTAAATGCCCTTATTAAAGAAATTTGATCCGCTTGATATAAGTAGTAATTGCTGATCATTTACTAAGTTGCAAACAATAATTGCGTGGTGTAAGTGATTTAATATAAAGTCAAGACATTTAATAAGACGATCTATGCGACATATGAAGAGCAATGAACTATCAGAATCATTGAAGTGTAAACTAAAAAATATTCAAAGAATATCATTTTCTAATGAAATTCAATATTTAGAACAAGGGTTGGCACACTCGCTTAGGGTACAGGCTACTTCATATTTTTTCAAGGTGTTGCAGTTCACTCAGGAACGTACGTGTGGTGAAGTAAAAAAACGGTCTACAATGCTCATTATAATTTAATAATAAATATTGAACCGTATTTACATAAATACCCTACCAACATAACTAAAATAAATACTCGCACTTTTAAAACAGAACAATCAGAATTTAATCAAGAAATTACAAAAAACATTAAAAAAAAACATTTCATCTGAATCGATTCGTGATTATAGCAGAAAAAGACTAATCGTATTTCAGCTTATCTTAGTATTTTGTATATAATACAAACTGCTGATATCAGCGTCACCAGAAATTGTAGCATCCATGTCATCGGATGATTATGCCGGCGATTGAGAAATTAATTCTTTAAATCATAATTGTAAAATTGCATATTTAATGATAGGATTAGTTAGATTACTAGATAATGGAATATCCCATGATAGTGGATTAGTTAGATTACTAGATAATGGGAATTCCCATGATAGTGGATTAGTTAGATTACTAGATAATGGGAATATCCCATGATAGTGGATTAGTTAGATTACTAGATAATGGGAATATCCCATGATAGTGGATTAGTGGAATTAGTGGGTAGTGTGGGAATATCTCATGATAATTTCCACCAACCATAATTTTATTTATATTGCTATGTTTTCTATTTTCACACAGGTGTGGAAGCTACCTTAGCAATAATAAGGAATATTGTTTGGATACCATCCGCAAGAAATGTACATGGAAAAATTCTTTGAACGTTCATCACCTGTAGAAAGTTTAGTGCTAAAGGTTCGCAACAATTAATGCCCGATTTGCCAGCTGCAAGAGTCACCTCTTGCAGAGTTTTCAGTCAGGTAGGTATGGGTTACTGTGGATTGAATAAATCAGGCTTTTGCTAGTTTATATTGCCTACACCCAAATGGTTGTTAAAGTTTCGATAAGAATTTTTTTTTCTTAATTTACTACACTTCTGATGAGACACACAGTGAATTTTAGAAATTTGATGCCTTACAGACCAACAACTTTGAGTATTTTTTTTATTTCCTAAAATTTTAATTTTTCCTGCAGAGAAAAAATCCAATATTGATATTTTGGGGAAAACTGTTTTAAGAAATTTAACTGAAAACTTTAATAAAAAAAGTTAGTGATCCACCACTATTATCAGAAGCAAATACTAAATAAATGAATTAGAATTACCTGATATCTTTTGAAGATCTTAATCAAGAAATCTTAATGGCCTTTTTTTTTGCTACGGAGTGTAAAAAATATGCGAAGATATTTTTTTTTACGCCATGCACTTTTTGATAAACAGAAAACTTACTTACGTAATGCCTTTTACAGTAAGAATTAATTATTTGTTTATTGATTTAAATTGTATATAGAAGAGACTGTACTGAAGTAATCCATAAGGTAACCGCTTTTTGCACAATTCCCTCATATAATGTTAAGAATAAATATTTTTGTTGACAATTTTCTATATATAAGATAGTTTCTCTTTCTACTTTTGCGTTACAAAGAATCACATAATTTAGGTCTACACGGTAAATGCATTTCATGCTGAGAATTTAATAATATTTTCAAATAATAAGCTAGAGTTATAATCTCTCTTTATAAAAACTGATTAAACAATAATTAAATGTTAAAAAGTAGGTTACCACATTTTCCTTTTATGTAACATTTTTAAATAAATGTTATATTTTGATGCCGAAAATTTTAAGGTTTGATGTTAAAACAAACATTCTAAAAGAGAATTCAAGTTTTCATAAATAGTAAAAGAAAAAGAATGTCATATGTTTGGAAGTTAAAAGAATGTAGTATAACAGTCATTCATTGTAATCACTTGATTTACTGGAGATATGTTTTTGTTGGCCATCTGCGGTGACTTTTTCCTGTAGCTTTTAATACAATGGATTTTGAAAGCAGCTGACATAGCAATCAGCAAAGCTTTCTTTTTTGGATATTTTTTTTGGACTTTATGCCTCGACAAATTTAACGTGCTTCAACCGATGTACACGGTGGTTTTTCAGTGTTGAAATACTGAGACTAAAGATTCACTACAAATAGTGCCTCTCTTGCTTTCATCATTACAACCACTCGTCGAACGCAGCGACTAAAGCACGCAGACACCAAGATACTTCAAGAAATCGTCAAAACCCCACTTGGATTCTTGAATAACATTGAAATCAAATTTTATTACTAGCCGATGCAGATATGATAAAAAAAAAGCTTATCTTCATTTTTTTTAAAGTTTTTTTTCTTCTAAATTACGTAATAATTATAAAAAATACGACAACTATTTAAAATAAATTCCTTCATATCTTAATGTTTGGACGAACGCGCAAATACTTGTATATATATCTGTGTAAATAATCTAAGTTTTCAGAACAGTTGAAGTTTAACTATTTTAAAGAAAGGAATGGAGACTCATTTAAAAATGTCTTCCTAAATTGTACGCGATAAAATATATAACAGGGTAACAAATCGTTATTTTCAGCATACATATAAAGAATCACGTTATATAATGAATAGTGATGCAACGTACTGGAAATAAGAGATATCAAAATTCGTTCAATAAAAATCTGTTTTTATTTGTAAGGAGAATTCAAAATGGTCTCAATGAAAAAAGATAAAATATAAATGATATTTAGAATATTCCCATAAATCACAATTAAAAAAAGTGTGCTTTAAAATAAACATATCATATTTACTGTTTATTGTCATTTTTTTTTCAAGTCATAAAATTGCTATTTCACAAACGTCATTTTGATTCAAAAAAGGGGATAAAGTATACTTAAGAATATGGATAAAAATTTAATTAATTAACAGTGAATATAAAGAAAAAAATTATATTAAAAGAATATTATGAAAAGAAATTGTAAATTATCGCAAGATTTAAATTGCTTCCTTGACTATATACTTTATTATTTTTTTTCATGTTTTGGGCATATAAAGCATCCAATAACAAAAAGGATTAGCGCGAGGATTAAAACACCCTTGATTTACCTAAGGGAAGTGGACCCCTTTTTA
This sequence comes from Trichonephila clavata, assembly GCA_019973975.1. Taxonomy (NCBI): domain Eukaryota; kingdom Metazoa; phylum Arthropoda; class Arachnida; order Araneae; family Nephilidae; genus Trichonephila; species Trichonephila clavata. Next base: position 26,724 of record BMAO01039702.1, read on the forward strand.
TGTTGCATTCATTATCTTTTTTTTTTTTTTTGAACCGTTATATTACATATGATAATCTTATTTTGTTTAACTATCAGTTTAGTTAATGCGATATGGTACCCTAAAAATCATTAAACTGTCGAAAAATTTTATTGGCTTATTTAATACCCCGACTCTTTATAAATGAGCCTGCAAATTTCAAAGCTTTACCTGCATTTTTCATTAAGTAATGGAGCAATGTTTGATGCTAAATAGCAACTACCACGCCTACATTTCAGATTATCTGCTAGAAAAGATAAAGCCTGATAAAAATGAATCAATTATTTTCTAATGGGCACCAATAAGATGGACATTATATATGCAGTAATAAATCATTTTAAGAAAGAATTGTGTAATTCATGCACAAATTCTAGTTTGTGAATTATTTAATGAAGATCAAATGGATTTGGTCAAGATTTAAAAGTTGTGCTTGATTTGTCTGGTATTATTATGAATGAAATTAAAGCGTCAAAAAACGGATTCTCCCAAAGGACAAATACTAAATCTCATTTTGATAAATCAGATAATTAAAAATCTAATTCGCAAGAATATAAAAACTCTCCTATTTTTATATATTTGTTTTTGGTGATATATATATATATATATATATATCCCATTTGTGCGAGATTCAACACTTTTATTATTAAAATATTTCAAGATATTTATTTAAACAAATGTATACATACTGTTCTTAGATTTTGATGTATTTTACCTATAAATTGTTATTTCATTTTGCTTTTATTCGTGTACAATATTTAACATGCGAAGGCTTTTAAAATCATGGAAAAAAATAAATTCATAAACATCTTTTGTACATGTTGTGCATTAGCTCTGAGAATGGAATTAGCTCTGAAGTGTGTGTATTTTTTTTTATAATTATTAAGATAAACTTTTATGAAATATTGATCTTTCATTCGTTTTTTTTCTATATATTTATTATGGCAGTATACTGTTTAATTGTTCTACATTTGTGCAATTTTTTATGTTAAGCAGTTTTAAATAAGCTAATTAACATTTCATAAAAGTTTCAGACTATTCGATGAATATCATATCATGCTATTCATGGAATGAAAACTTCAAACTCATATTTCTCCATTTTGAATTTTTTTACATATACTTTTATTCAAAACCCTAAGACTTTTTTGATAATTGAAGTATGGATTTGAATATTTTTATACATGTTTTGAAATGTATTGTTTGTAAAACTGTGCATGTGAAATTAGCTCTAACATGTTTAGTACTTTTTCTAAAAAATTTCAAAATCAAAATTAATGTTTTTTGGGGATTTTTGGAAGTTTACCTATATAAAAAATTAAAGAACAGCAGCAGAAACAATCCCATGCACAGTTTTATGTAGTATATTATAAGGTACTAGGAAAAAAATTTTGAAAGAAAAGAGACATACTTAAAATGCCTTAGAGATTTAAAAAATGCTTAAAAAAGCTAAAAAAATTTTAATTTTACTAAAGTTTTGCAACAAATTAAAAAAAATTTGTATGGAATTATTATTAAATATTAACTTTTATGAAATACAATTAAAGATGGTACCATATCGTCTTAAGGGGGCATAGTTCCTTTACACCTTCAAAAAATCGGTTTTTCAAAAATATTTTTAAAATTTAATACAGACTATTAGGAGCATTTTAAAACAAACCGCATCAAAATCGGACGAAAATTACGGCAATAGCAATTAAAAACGTCAAACGTCACCAGCAGATTGTCCATTTAAACCGAATGTAAACTAACCGTATTCGTAAGTTTCGGTTTTCAAACGGATGGCGTTATTGAAATTATTTTCTCTCCAGTTGTTTCTAATTCTTAATTTGATCTATTTTTAATTAGAGAAGGAAGCTTGCAACTCAACACAGCCCTAGTTCAAACGAATGTTTGTTTACATTTGTATTTCATACTGTTTACGTCTGCCTTAGAGTTCTATTTCGCAATTCTTAGATAAGTTTTTAGAATTTTTGTTCATTTTAGTTTTTTTGCCTCATATTAATTTGCAAATAAATGTCTAGCAAAGCACAACGTAGAGGCAGTGACTATCGCCGTAAGAGAAAACGTTTTCATAATAACCAGTACACTCGCAAAGTATCAGATAAGCTTGATGTTGATTGCATACCTGCTTCAGCTAAGAAACTGTGCAAAGAAAGTGACCTTGATAAGGAAGTAAGAAATTTCAATCAATCTAATGGATATAGATTGATAAACATTGATATTTTATTATCTGAACTATCCCAATATGTAACATGTCCTAACTGCAATACTAAAGCAGTTCTAAAAGAAAAGATTTTGTATGGATTGGTATCTGAATTTTATGTTGAATGCCACTCATGCAGTACACTGTCCACTTTCAAAAGTTCACCAGTTATTGCTTCAGGTAAGGACTATGAAGTAAATACACGAATAACCTATGCTATGCGCACAGTAGGGCAAGGTTTTTGTGGTATAAAACATTTTTGCACAGCAATGGATTTGCCACCACCAGTGTCACAAAAGGCATATGAAAAGATCCTGCGGAAAATTAATTTGGCCAGTTGTGAAGTAGCAGACGACTCCATGAAGAATGCTGCGAAAGAAGAAATATTAGCTTCTGGAAGCAACGAAATCTGCGTCAGTGGTGATGGTACGTGGAAAACACGCGGACACACTTCACGTATTGGTGTGTGTAGTGTCATTGGAGATATTACTGGAAAAGTGCTTGATGTTGCCATTCTTTCTTCATATTGTAAAGGATGTGAAAAATGGCGAGGTCCAAAATCTGGACGTTCATATGAGGAGTGGAAACTAAAACATCAACCACACTGTGTAAAGAACCATATTGGTTCTTCCAGTAAAATGGAAGTAGACGGGATGAAACAGATCTTTCAACGATCAGTTCCACAACGAAATGCCAAATATATCAAGTATATCGGTGATGGGGATACAAAAACCTTCCCAGTGCTTCAAAGGACAGTACCATATACTGTCGAAAAAGTTGAATGTGTGGGTCACGTACAAAAGCGTATGGGTGCTAGGCTGCGAAAATTAAAAACAATGAGTCGTGGCCAAAAATTATCAGATGGTAAGAGTATCAGTGGTAAAAATCGACTGACTGATAAGTTAATTGACACAATTACCACCTATTATGGCAATGCTATTAGACAGAATCGCAGCTCTGCTGAAGATATGCGTCAGGCTATATGGGCAATTTATTGTCATTATAGGTCCACTGATGATGAACCTATGCATCACTTCTGCCCAGTCGGTGATACTTCGTGGTGCAAATATCAAAAGGCAGTTGCTACAAACAGTGTTTCTTTATTTAAGCATAAAAATACTGTGCCAATTGCCATAATGGATAAAATAAAGCTTATAATAGCAGAACTATCTGCACCAAAATTGCTCAAAAAATGTCTGGGAGGTAAAACGCAAAATGCTAATGAGTCATTCAACTCGACTATTTGGAAGTATTGCCCCAAAACTTCTGGATCGTCTAAAAATATTGTTGACATAGCTGTAAATGAGGCAATAGTAATGTTTAACGAGGGAATGACGGGGCGTATAAAAATAATGAAAGCTCTTGGCTTTAACATAGGGCATTTTGCTGTTACTTCTGCCTTTCGGGCCAATTATGCACGCATAAGAAATGCAGAAATTAAATCAAAATCATATACGTTAGAGGCCCGTAGGGCTAGCAGAATGAGAAGAAAAGCCACAAATGAGCATTTTGCAGAACTAGAAGGTCCTACATATGAAGCAGGATCATTTTAGGTATTATGTATAAAGTTTTATTCGAATTATTGAAAAGTCAATCTTTAAACTTGATTTTCTCAGTTTCAGTTTTTTACACTTTCCCGCAAGATTGTAAAAAAAGTTTTTAATCTAGAGCTATAAAAATTGGCATGAATATTCTAGTCATAGATCTTTATTCTGTATGCCACTATTATGGAAAATAGATCAATATATTTTTATTTGCAAAGGTATAAAAATTGAAATTTAAAAAAAAAATTATTTTGTACACATTTTTTAATTTTAAAAAATATTTAAATATAAGATATCCTTCAATTCAGTGGTATACAGAATGAAGGTTACATTTAGCTACAGTTTAATGCAATAATTGAGATTCTAAAGTGTATAATTTAAAAATTATCTTGCGGGAACATGAGGTAAGTAATTTTTTTTAAAATTTGGTATACATATTTATCATCTCTTTAAAAATATTGTATTTATTTAAGAACAAAATTTGTCTAGTTTTCTTAAAGTTTATACATTGTTAAAGATAATATAAAAAATTCAGATCAAAATAAGCAAAATTTGTTAACTTATGATGAATCGTAACATGTATATGGTAACGAACAATTTTTTTTCTCGCAAGGTACTATGCCCCCTTAACATATCAGTATTTTTTTTATTGAAAACAATAATAAAATCCCCGTGCGCCGCAATGTATCACAAGGGGCTCACTGAGGTAAGTATTAATCACACTTAACTACAGGTTAGGATTACAAACATTTACAAGAAGTTCACAGAAATTTCCCAAAGCACTTCTTTTAGAGAGTAGCTGCTGAAGATTAGGAGGCCAATTTATGTTAAGTCTCTTGAAAGCCAGTCTTAGGATGTTTCATTGTCTATCAAATTTGGAACACTGAAGGAGCACATGTTCCACATTCTCCTCACCACCAATATCAAAATCACGGGAAGATGACGGAACTAAATTAAATTTGTTCTATAGCTTTTAAAGTCGCCATGACAAGTTAGAAATTGAGTTATTTTGTAATCAATATAAAATTATGGCAGATTTAAAAAATTTTAATATATTTTATTTTATAAAAAATGAATGATATAAGTAAGTCCTACGTGTTTTATTCTCAGATTATTTCCACGCTAGGAATTTTGTAATGTTTTCAAAAAGTAAGTTCAGCTCATGCTGTGTTTACAGAAACTGACAAGAATAAAATTGTTAAAAATTATGTTACCTTTTTTTTTTTATTCGGGTGTATTTTGCAATAACATCTAAATTTTTTTGATGTTGAAAGTTTTTAATGCTCATTCAAATATTTTAAAATGAGAATTTTTTTCTTAAAATAAATTTTTTTTGTTTTTCTTGAATAAAATTAAAGTGTAGTTTCTAAAATAGCGCAATGCTTGGCATCAGCTCGACGAGTTTCATCAATTGACATGGTATATTTCTGGAATAATTGAACAGTTTTTTTTTTAGTTTTTGTTAAATAGCATTTATTTCGTCTTGTTTCGGAAGCATTGAAAGATGTCTATATAAATGAGGTTATTTTTAGTACAACTATTAATGTGGGGTGGACCAATGTACAAAAAATTAATTTCGAAGAAAACCCGCTTGGTTTGAGCACAGCATTCGAAAAGAAAGGACACGATATTCAGAATTTCAACACAGATCATACTTAAACAAATCTGCATATAACATCCTTTCATTTTACTAATTATTTATTATTTTTAAAACATAGTTAAGAGGTGTTTCGACATTTACAATGGTTCCCTCATACATAGGTTTAGGAAATACATTTTATAAATGCACATATATGTTTCATCGTAACATTCGAAAGTGAGAAAATTTAGAGATGTAGAAGTGGGTATTTTTATATAATAAAAAAATATAAGCATACACAAATTGAAAGATGACCTGACAGTTCCTACATGTTTCAAGAGGTGGTGTTAGAAGCGATTCTGTTTATGCCTGTCGTATGGATTGGCAGCATCTACTGATAAAGGCGATCCAAGATATTTCCTTAAAACCTTGTCATTGGAAATGAAAATTCCTTTTTTCCCATCTCATATAAATATTATAAAAAAAATTTCCTTAGATGTACTACGAATTTAAACACGATTAAAAACTATTATTCTAGAACGAAACGAAAACAAAAAACATTTTCGGTTATTCTTTAAAAAAAATGAACTGGTAAATTTTAAAAAATAGTTGTGTATTGTTACAAAATATGATTAAATCTATACGGTACACTTTTTTCAAAAAAAATATTTGGGTACAGTAATATTAAAAGTAAATTTTGTATTGTTTTCAGATTATATTATTAGACTGATTCTGAAAATAAAAAGTCCTTTTAACAAGCCCTTATTTTAAAATTGAAAAGCATTTAAAATTTTTGAAGTTTTTTAAACTTTTATAAATACACAATTTTTGAAATTTTTTTTATTGTTTTCGTGATTTACATTTCTTATATTATTCCAAACAAAAGTTAGTATGGATTTGAAAATCTGTTTCTTTGTTGAATATTAATAATTATTTTTCTAGCTAAACTTGGAAAACACACAAAAAATTTTAAATTATTAATTTTAACATTTTTTAAAAAAATAACTAGAGATCCCAGACCTAAATATATACTAACTGTTATAGAATACATATATATAAGTATCTATAAACAATTTCAAGACTCTATATTGAACAGAAAAAGAGCCTTAGGGATTAGAAAACACTTACATCTTCAAAAATAAAAGTCTGAGAAAAAGGCATTTAAAGTTTGTAAAGGCATAAAACAAAAACTAATAATGCTTGCAAAGCTCTAAATTTTTAATATATTATTTCACTACTTATATAAAAACACTACTTTAATTAAATATGATTGAGAAAATATTTTTACTTATTCAAAATTTGTTTTTGCTAAATATCGATATAGCATTTGTTACGGTGACAGATTTTTCCGCTTAAAATTAACATGATAATTACACAAAATTTTTAAAACACAATATACTTATAAAAATAATAATGATATTGTTACGTAGATCGGGGTTCGAGGATTTTATGCAAAATGAGTCGTAAATAACAAGGCAATTCTTCAAGAGCGATGAGTATTTAATGACGAAAACCAATCCTTGAAATACAGGATTCAGCAGCAAAATTCGCAGAATAAATAACAGATGAATTTCACACCTTCAACAGCGCTCAGACACAATAAGCAGTGTCTAAAATACACGTATGTAAATGACTATTCACAAGCACAGCCGAACTGATCAAGTTCAAGGCAAGTCTACTAATCGCTAATCAAAACAATGCTCACTACTCGCTGGTTGAAATCAGACTGACTGTTGCGGCGCGTATCTCTCTATTTATATCCGGGGCCGAAACTTCTGGAAAGATACGCTCGCGTCACAGATCGTGAAATTAGTGGATTTTTCTACTAATTTCTAGAAAAATCCAGAGGGTCCCGAACTCGCCAACATGGTCGCCAAAGTCGCCAACTTTGTCGCCAGAAATGATGCCAACTTGGCCCTATCGCCAATATTTCGCCAAGTTCCCATTGAATCGCCATTATAACGTAAGGGACGGCGTTGCTTGTGAATATTACAATCTTAACATGAAATAAATATAGAGTAATATAAAGCATTGCACATCCAAAAAATTATTACATATTTTATACAAAATTAACAATATAAATAAAATTTAAAAGTTACAAAAAACAGGTTTGTACATAGCACCTAATTATTTCTCAATTTTATGCCGACACAATTTCGCAAGTTTTATTTTTTGCTGCGAGACTTTAAAATGTGCAGATTTTGTGCAGATTGCAGCATTGTCACTTTCAGCAGTTCTCCATCTCTTAGAATTATTGCTTCTCTTCGCAAGATGCGAAAGTTTTTTCCGTGGCATTTTCTCAACAGGTAAAACTTAAATTAAACAAAGTAAAAAAGCTTTTAAGTTATATAAATTTTTAATAATAACTATTGGTCTCGAGAAAGACCTTTTTTTTTATCAATTTTACCTAAGTAACTATAAGAACACCAAAAACTCAAAATATAAACAAAGAGAAACTATTTTAGTAGTGAAAGTTGAAGTTAATAACCACTTCTCTGCAAATATCGATTTTATTGAAAAATATCAGTAATTAATTAAATTTAAAAAAAGGAAAAATATTTTTAAGTTAAATCGAAACTAACCACGCCCCTCAGCTGCCAAATATAGTGACTGACAACATTCATCAAACTTCAAATATCTTAAAAACTTATTGTTTATTAGATCTGAAATTTGGGGGCCAAGATTCCCAATCGTATGGGCTACAGGAAAATGCAAAAAAAAAAAAATCGAGAAACTAGTCATTTTTAGGGTACTGTGTAGCCTTAATAAAACATATAAAACCATTTTAGCATATAGTGTAAAAATTAAACTAAAAAAAACCTGAACATTCCATCAAAAAGTAAGATAGATTAACAGAGGGATTATAATATTGGGGAAAAAATATACTTAAATCAATTTAAAATTAAACAGAAATGTTTCTTTCTCTGTATGTGTCATTTTGGGGTAATGGATTTTGAAATTAGTTAAATTCAGTAAAATTTAGGTGGAGATTGTAACATAAGTAAAATTAAATCCTTGAAGACCAGTGAAAGGAGAAAAAAGTGTTTCCCCAGGCCCGCATGTTCCGAGAGTATACGCACACACCGAACCCAACGATTTTCCTTGCTAAGCCTGGCTTTATTTAAATATACATAAAAAATCTTAAATGCAATAAAATACGATGCAATTTACATTTTACTATCATGGATAAAATTTGGTTAAAAGGTACAAAAATGTTCGCTAAAAATAACAAATGCGAATTTTCACGAAAACGTTTTCATTTTATTAAAAAGAATTTTAATTTCACCATGAAAATTAAAGTAAAATTCAGACATAACTTATAAAATATTATCTGGCAAATATCAAACTATAAATTTACTCTTGCATAAACTTGCTGTGGTCTGGACAGACATAAATCTTGTAAGTAACAGCTCTAATATATTTTCTTTTTTATTTTTAAATAATCTTTATAATGGCTCTTACTTTCTTAGTATCATACTAGAATTATGTTTTCTGTTCTTATGGCTGTGGCAAATCTAAATGCGATTGCAACGAAGAAGAATCTTTTGTTCTAATTGAGTTAAAAATGAGTCAGTAAGAACATAAATTCGTTTTCATTAAACATGAGCCATTGTGTTTGTTCTATAAAAATCTGCCTTTTTAATGTCTTTGGATATTTAAAAAAAATTATTTTTGTAAATACGAACTCTCAAATAAAATAAATACTGAAACTATTACAATGATTGTCTGATGCCCAATTAACTAATGAGCCTTCCATCTTACAAGGGGAGGGCACGACTAATGAAATTCATTTGGAGACTAGACTTTGTGCAATAGTAGTACACCTACAGGGTATTCAATTATCAATGTAATAACGCCGAATGGACTGTCAATTCCGTGAAAATGGACTTCAAAATTAAAATTTAGTTTTTGTACAGTTAAACTTTAATTAGCTCCAGCAATGTAATGGCATAGGTGGTTGCGCAACTGCATTCTGTGGGGTCGGTTAGGGTACGAGTCGCACGATTGGCTGGATGACGACTTTTTTTTTCAATTTATTTAACTATTTTTATTGTTACATAAATATATTTAAAAAGGGCTCATGAAATATTTACATAATTATTTGTATTTTAAAAAAACTTAAACAACCACTATGAGTATATAAAAGCGTTTATAATATATTTTATAAATAAATACATTATATTATTAATTATTTTATAATATTAATCGATAGTATTTTTTATAAAACTATATTACTTTAAGTATTTTATAAAAATATTTCTTATTTTAAAAAGCAAAATAGTTACGGAAAACTTTTATAATTATATAAAAATAGTTTTATAGTATATAAAATATTTTTTATTATATTTAGCATATACACATTAATAAAATTATAATCAATATATTTAAATAACTCATATATCTAACATTATTTTTAATTTAATTTGTTTATAATCGTAAAAAATATTTAATAATCCTTTTTGAAATAAATGTATTTAATTGTAAAAATATAGGTAAATGAATTTGAAAAAAAAGCAGTAGCTCGCACTGCTAGAACCCTTATCTACCGTGCGGAATGCAGGTACGCTTTCACCTATGACATTGCGCCGCTATAAATAATTAAAATTTAATCCTATAAAAAACCTAGCTTTAATTTCGAAGACCTATTTCTCCGAATTGACTACCCATTCGGAGCTATTACATAGACGTTTAAACAGCTTATATGAGTACTACTATTACTAAAACATAGTCCCCAAATGAATTTTTAGTCGTGTCCTCCCTGTGTTGGTCAAGATATAAACATAAATCGAGATCTCAATAAATCACGAAACCTTAAATGCCCGATTCTCTCGAAAAATCTAAACAGGTGCAATTCGTACACTTGTTTAACTAAACACATTCATAAATATCCCAGATCCTTTTTTAAAAAAAACTTGGAGCCGGAAGCACATATCAGAGCTTAAATTTTTCTGAATCATTATTGAAAAAAAATTGACTTTTAACATCAAGTGCCTTGTAAAAATTAATATAAATACGTTCCAGACTCATTTCACACCTGTGTGATCATGGAAACAAGAACAGGTAAAGTGAAATCACACATAGGATACCTTTGCCCTGGAGGGAGAAACGCGTGATCATATATGTGTGATCATGATCCTGAATGGGTTGAGTGATCATAAACCAATAAATTGCTTAGCTACATATGACGAGAATTTCCCTGGTGACAAATAATCCAGTGTTCTCAGCTGAAACAACTTTTAGTTCCTTTACTTGATTAGGAATGGGTGTTTTATTTATAACAAACTATTCATATCTGGATTACGAAGTACATTTTTAACGTTATTTTAAAACTCGTAACCTTTCTCCTTAAGATAGTTTATCGGCTTAAAGATTAACCAATGTTCAATGTATATGAAAAATAATTCTCGATAAACTACTATTTGTGAGAATGAAATATTCCTATAGTTTTTAATAAAAGCCGCATAATATGAATTCAATGCTTGCAAAGTATTCTTCAGAATCATAAGCGAGTCCATCCGGTTTTTGTCAATTCGTTATGTCTAATCCTATCTGGTTGTTGGAGCAATTATTCTGATAAGATTCTGTTGGTTTTAAATTACTGTAATTCGGATGACTCCTGTCATAAGAATAAGAACTTTAAAGTTTTTCAGACAACTGAATTCTCGGAATATTTTTTTTTATTTCTTTCAGAGCCCATTTCAGTTTCTGAATCTTTCAATTTTTCTACAAAGGAAAAAAATCTAATTATTGACAGTTTGGTAGAGGAAACAGGTTTAAATATATAATAAGAAAATGATAAAAGAAAGAGTTCCACACCACTATTATCAGGAGCATATATTAAATAAATTAACTAGAATTCATACTCCGGGTATCTGTCTTGCAGATGAATTGGTCTGTTCTTTTCAAGAAATCTCAGTTACCTTCATTTGGTACTGAGTGTGATATGCATAGAAATATTCTTTCATACTCATAGAAGTAGGTAATGTCGCGTATTGTGTCAGATAATACGCATTATCTTTTTGAACTTTAATCAGATCTAACTTCTAAAAAGGTGGTTCCCGTAACGCGTATGACGAGAGTCTGTGTGTAACTCTCATATACTATACGTGGCAAGCGTCTTTTAGATAATTTTTATTAATATTTTCTAGTTCATAAATTATTATTTTTGTACATAATTTCCAAAGATATTTATTTCATCTTTCTGTATAAAAGATGGACATAACTTAGGTCTACATGATATATTCTAAATGTATTCCAATACAAAGAGTTTTATGATACTTTCAAGAAGAATTCATTCCCTCTTTATAAAAACCGACTAAAAATAACTAAATGGTTATTAATATGTTACCTTTTTTACTTCTATGAATATTTTTAATTAAATTCTATGTTTTTATACTGATGAATATTTTAAAGATTCAGTGTTAAGTTGAGGAATCAGTGATTCCCACTATTTTAAGAAATGTTTACTAAATAAATATTACTAGAACTAAGCCTACGTAGAGGAGATATGTGCCTTTTTTGTATGATATTTAAGAGATAACGGTGAGCTAAATTTGATACTATGTGGTACATTAATAAGACATATTTTACTTTTTTTTGTCTAGGAGATCTTCCTTCAAACAGTGGCATTCACTAAAATTTATTTTTTTCTGAAAATAGAAAATTTCAATATTTGAAAAGAAAATGGTTAAGATATTATGGTAGAAAAACTTTGTAAAATGCTTAGTGATTGCAATTGGCTGATTGAATGTCGTCCATTGATTTTTTTAGTTCAGTTTCTATTGAATACTATTGGTTTTATAAGTTTTTTAGTCACAGAATCATTGTATTTTTAGAGTAATTTTACTGAGTTAAGGAAATCGCATACGGATGTCAAAATATAATAAACAGGCATATTTTTCATGTGTTTTGAACGGGAAAAGTTGATATTTTAAATCAATTCTGAAGAAAATTCTCAAATAACAATTGTACTTATAAAGTGTCTACATTATTATAAGTTGAAAACGGATGAGAATATTTTTAATAATTTTACAGGTTGTAATTTCTTACCATTGAACTTTTTTTGTAATGAATGTTTAATCCAATTTGGAACATAAAATATTTTACATTTTTCCATTTCCTAGTGGGATTATCCTAATTTGAAACAAAAACCGATAAAGTAAAATAATTGCTTACATCCTGTTTTAATAAGAGGAATGTTATCTCCAGTGCCTTTCTACTGGCGCTCAAGAAAATCAAAAGTGAATACTTTCTGTGCATGGTAGGCTCGTTATGACCTCTTTTCCCCCCAAAGTATTTAAATACGAGGAAGGATTCAAAAGTTCCCGGATTGAGCCTATAACGTAGAAAATCTTTGCAGTAGAGCAGAGTGGGTAACATTTTTGTGTTGCGGCGTTCTTATCCTTTTCTAAAATGTGTGCCCCAAATCAAGGGGTCGGCGGCTCGCCAAGGCGTTCTCTTTTGTCGGCGGATGCATTTCGGATTTAATTCGGCGATTTAAAGAAATTGCTTTTGTTGAACAGGAAATGCATATCAAATTTTGTGTTCGTTCGGTAAAAAGCGCTGCAGAAACTTACAAAATGTTGGAACATTTGTAAGACTGTGATACATTGTCGTGAGCACAAGCTTTTGAGTGGCATCGACGTTTCAGAGAAGGCAGGGAAAGTGTCGAAGAAAACGTTCACTCTGGACGTTCGCAAACTATACAATGCAATACAATTGAATATATTCAAAATCTGTGTCACAGTAAAAATTCCTCTTTTGCAATGTGGAAATTGTGGTTTTCTGATATACCATATTACTTCGTTATTCTTTTATTAATTTTTTTAATTAATTTCTTAAGAAAAAGAATTTGTTTTAATATATTTTCTGTAAGAAGTACACAACCTAGTCATTCCCGAATTTCTTTGTAACACATTTAATAATTTTTTTAAGAAAGAATATTTTGTGCATCATTCTTCATAGAGAACGAAGAAGTAATAAAACAAATTAATTAAGAAAAATAGCAAAAAATGTGTGCGAACTTCCTTTTATTTCTTTAGATCTTTTCAGATAAACTCTCAATCATGATTCCAAAATTTTAAAATTTGAGTTCGCTTAAATAAAATTTTCAAAATACCTAAAATAATAATGACGAATATTAATAATTTTGGACAAGAATGCACCACCCGTAATTTAAGAAATATATTCTAAATATATAAACTGGAATTAATAAATTTGTACAATTTTCACTTTTGTTTCCTGTGATTCAAGAAATCTCGGTGTCCCTTATCGGTACCGAGTGTTATCATGCAACTGAAGACATGCTCTCTTCTTCAATTCCTGATATTAGTCTCTCTATCTGTATGTTTATCTTGTTCAAGTTTTCAATCTTTATTCAAATGCCCTTTAAGGCATTCAATTGTGATCAAATTTAATATACACGATTATTATGGATGACATACAGCAATAAAATTATCATTAATAAAAAATTAATTGCCAATTAATGTTGTGATTCTCTCATATGTATATATATATATTTATATTAATTGTAACAATTTAATAAAAAGTAAAACTAAAATAAATTTTGTTGGTTGATCTAAGTAGAAATTGGCTTAATTTTTTTTTATATTAACTTTTTAAACGTTTAATTTTGACTGACACAAGAGCCTTTTTTATACGCAATCTCAGAAAGTACGATTCGTGATTGTATTCTTGTAACTAGAATCGTGAATCCCCTAGGAAATTTGTTCTCACGACAGTCCTCATTTACACAAATATATTCAATACAGATGTACCCGTGTATAAGAAATGCATGTTCCTTCTAACAGATCTATCTTGCTCTGTTGTCATTTATTTAAAGTATATTATTACAAAGTAAATATACTTAGATTGCAGCGAAATTAGATTAGATTTCTTAGGAAAACATCAAATGGCAGCGTAAGCTAGAGGTGTTAAGTTATTTTTAATGGTGGCGAGAGTGATTAGTTACTTCCCCAAATAGAGATGAAATCAAAACTCAAGAAATATAAAAGTAGCAAGAATTAGCATATATTTATGAATTTTGGAATAGATTTATTTTTAATAGCGAAATATAAAACGTTCGTGAACATATTATGTATACAATTATGGATCCTAACATATTTCTTGATTTTTAATAACAATCCATATTCAGTAGTCTTGAAGTTGGATTGAACTTTTATTCATTTAAGGAGGGTCGACGTTATTCTTTAGATTCTTTTAAACAAGCTCCATGAATTATTTGTGAATAAGGAAAAAACTGTCTTAAGACTTATATATATATATATATATATATATATATATCAAGCGTTCGACAAAAGAACGTTCATCGTTGTCTATTGGACACCGTAGCCAGTTTAGTTTGTTCTCTTTACCACATTATTACAGGAAATTTGGAACTGTTTCGCGACTTTATTAATCATTTTCCATGTGGATTACACAGAACATGCTTTCTGACTCCGGTATAGTTATTAGGAGTGATTTGCAACTAACTATACCTAGAACGTCTGATGGTGTCGTTTTGATACCAAGGCAATTTTTCATTATAAATAGTTGTTGTTCAGCAAAAGATAGTTCACTAAGTAGATACTACTAGTGAAACAGACTTTCAGAAGTTATATTGAATATTTATTTGACATGGAATGCAATGTTATTGGTTTCACAACGGAAATGTGTTTGTCGTACTAAAATCGTTGTGCTTAAGTGCTTCGTTACATAGCATATAAAAATATTTTCATTCGATTTTCCTACCTGGTGTAAAGCAGACGTCCTGAAACGATCAGTAGTAGAAAAGGTCTGAGTCTTGATGAAATTGCAAATTTGTTGTTAGAGTTTTCTTTGAATAAGATGGGGTGAGCTGTCTTATTATAATTTAGATTCCGATGAAGACGTAAGATTGAGAGAAATTGACTGCGAAGAATCTGAAGAAGGTTCTGATGAAATTAAAAATATTTCAGAAAATCCCGATATATATGTCGCTAGTGATAGCACAGAATGGATATCGCATAATGTTATTGTTCATGGCAGAATTGCGACTCGTAATGTTTTGCAACAGACAGTGGTCAAGCAAACTTCGCGAATCATTATATCAATGTCAGTTTTTTGTGGTATAAAGGGTCATAATAAATGATAAAATTACACGAAATAATAATAAAAAGTCTGAAGCTAAATATAGCACTTAAATAATTTTTTACTGTAATAATATTCTTCAAACAATTTTATACGTGTGTCTTATTCTAAGTGACACTAAATATTAAAAAAGTGTATTCGTCTGTAGGCTTTTGAAAAATCACGTTTCCGAACGTGTACGGATGTCTTAAAAACCCTTGATGCCTTTACACTGATTCCAGCATTGACCTGGCTTGGATCAAAAAGCAACTTACTCAACTAAAAACTTTCTTAAGAAAACGGGTCAACATAATTCAGGTAAAAACAGAAAATTTTTTTGGAAACACGTGAATTCTTAATATAACAATACTGACATTCTTTCTAGAGGTATTAGTGCACATAAAATGAAATATTGTGGTTTGGTGGTTTTGTCCACCTTTCTTACATCAGTATTAAGAACTCTAACATTACACATTACTGCCGTAGAAGGAGATAAACTTTTTCTACAAGAATTGAAAGAAACTTCATACATACCTTATATGCCTTATTGAAGAAATTTGAACCGCTTGATATAACTAGTAATTGCTGATCATTTACTATGTTGCAAAGAGTAATTGCGTGGGGTAAGTGATTTATAATGAAGTCAAGACATTCAATAAGACGATCTATGCGACATATAAAGAGCAATGAACTATCTCAACTCAATCATTGAAGTGTATACTAAAAAATATTCGAAGAACATCATTTTCTAATGAAACTCAATATTTTGAAAGGGTAGCTAATCTTCCAAACTCACGTTAATTGTTAACTAGGCATCCCGTTTTAGATGATAGTGGATTACTTCCAGTTGGAGGATGATTAAGAAACTCCCTGTCCTAAGAAATCAGAAACATTCCATGATAATTCCCACCAATCATAATTTTATTTATGTTACTATTAATCATTTCATGTTTTCTATTTTCACACAGGTGGGGAAGCTACCTTAATGATTATTAGGATTAATTTTTGGATACCATCCACAAGAAATGTAGTTAGAAAAATTCTTGGAACATGCGTCACCTGCAGAAAGATTAGTGCTAAAGGTTCGCATCATTTAATGGCCGATTTGCCAGTTGTGATAGTCTCCCTTTCAGAGTTTTCATCCAGGTAGGTATGGGTTACTGTGGATCCTTTCAGATCGAAGCTTTTTATGGAAAATGAGGCAGTTTAGGAAAGCCTATGTTTGTGATTTATTTGTTTTACATTGACAGCAATCTATTTAGAAATAGTTAGCCATTTAACTACGGAAGCCTTTCTGGCAGCTTTACAACGGTTTATAACCAAAAGAGGGTTATCCATTGACATCCATAGTGATAACAGCCGGAACTTTGTAGGTGCCAATAACGAATTTAGAAAAATACTTAAACCATTCTTTAAGGGAAAGCTGAAAGAAATGATAGATTTTTTGTCCAAAGAACGAATCAAATGGAACAATGACCCACCTTTCACACCACATTTTGGTGGTCTATGGAAGGAGGGGCTTAAATCTTTAAAAAACCATTTAAAATGAAAAATCGGCAATTCATTATTGAGTCATGAAAAATTTTCTAACACTTGTAGTTCAAATTGAAGCGGTTTTTAACTCTAGACCAATTTGTCAATTAGTTGCATTCATCATTGTTTGTATATCCCCATAAACAGATTAAGCAGATGGCATTTAGTACAAAAGGTGAACCAACATTTTTGGCGCACTTGATCATCAGAATATCTAATTAGACTGCAGTAGAGACCTAAATGGTGTAAGGGCAATGTAGATTTCAAAGAAAGGGGAATAGTACTATTTAAACCTTCATGGAATTCAGATACTTTAAAAGGACATTTGGCACGAATTTTAAAATTGCATCCTAGTAAGGATAAAATAGTCAGAGCAGTGACTTTAAAGGATAAACAAGGAATTTACTAAAGACCAGTTACTGAACTTGCCAGTTTATTTTGGGCAAATTGATTTGTCATCAGACTTTTATTTATAAATAGTATATTGCATCTTTATTAAATTGTAATTGTTATTGTCATATATGCTTACAATATCATTCAACTTTTATTGTATTATTTATATAACGTAAACTTTTGTTCAATGATTTCGTTATTACAGAGTGGGGCAGGAGGTTGGCACTAGTTGGCGACTATTACTTGTGTAAGTTTGGCTCCGAGCCAACTGTTTCAATTTTTGTATTCAGTTATAAACGTATAGCGTTCCCTTATGGTTGGGATCCGTTTTGTTTAATAAAATTTGTTAAATTTATAATACGCTTAATTATTTAATGCCGACTCGGGAATCACATAGAAACCCAGAGAAGAAAAACTTTTTTGTCCAAAATAATTAAAACAGTATACTAATTGTTATGGATTATGTTATCGTTTTGGTTCCCATGTATAATTTTAGATAAATACTATATTTTGATGTAGAAAATTTTAAAGATTTTGATCGATAAGATGTACCAAATATTAATAGTAAAAGATTCAAAAAGTATTACAGAAATACTTCGTAAATTGCCCAATACTTGATGTCAGCTTGAAGAATGTCGTTAATTGAATCGTTTCGTTTCTATCGAAAAACATTTGTTTCGTCTACCATCTAATTGCTGAGTCAGTGTGCATTTACACTAATTTTAATGAGTTATGAAGATAGCTCACGGCGAATGGCCTATAATTACACACAAAAAATGTTTTATAGTCTATTGGTATTGGCTTTACACTATATCTAGTTTACGTGCTTCCAAGATTATGGGTTTCGAAGCACAAAAGAAATTCTCTTTTTAAATGCATCATTAACACAGAATTCCCCTTTCCTTCTTATATTTTTAAATGTTCTTCGGTTCCAAAAGTGATCTATGGGTTACTTAATAATCAGTTGTGTCCTTTGAATTGTGATAAACATTTCTTCCTCTTCGTTGAATTATTATATTTCGCATTATTTATCTTTTTGAAAAAGTGTACGGAAATTGGATTTTAAGAAGTAAAGTTTTTTTATTATGAAAATGAGCATTAAATATTGTTTAATGCTCATGAATAACAACGATTACAACATGAATAAGTGTAATCGAAAAAGGATAACTAAAATATACTACCTAAGGCACTATTAGAATTTGTACTTTCCATTCTGATTTCTACTATGTAGCTCATACTTGGAAAAGTAATTTCTTAAGCTAATACCGAAAATATATTTTATAAATTTTCTTCAAATCATACATATTTTCGGCGGTCATGAGCTTTCTCCCCAGACGTTTGAAAATCACTAAAGATAAATATTTCGTTATATATTACTTAAAGATAACGATAAAAACAAAACAAACTATGATTGAAATGATAGATTAATATCCTATTTTCTTTTTATTTCTATGCATGTTTTCAAGTAAACTCTCAATAACAATGCTGAAAACTTCCAAATTAATTTTATTAGCTCAATTTAAAAAGCATTTTAAAATTTCCAAATAATGGCTCGTATTAATGATTTTGGAAACAAATGGTAAGAAGTACTAATGGTTTTCTAAAAGTCATTAGGAAACCAATGAAAATGTTCAATGTTTCACCAGTATATTAAGAAATAAACACAAAATATATAACTTGCAATGAATGCGCGTTTATAATATGCTGATTGTTAATTTGACTTTTCAAGAAATTTCAATGGCTGTTATTATTTGCATCGAGTACCAACGTACAGAAGGAACTTTTTTGTATAGCTTAACTTTTTAAGTCTCTACCAGCCCCTTCTACACGGTGGGTAAAACAAATAGAAAAGTAACTAATAGTTTTAGTCTTATAGTCCGACGTGTGCTTCGTGTTGGAGTCTTGTACTCCTGAAGATTTGTTGTGGGGAGAGGAGGCTGATGCACGTTAAATACGTCGAGGCTCAAACGTCCTCCCGTTCGTGTGGTGTGGATGTTAGGAGAGGCAGCTCATGTGTCGTCCCCGCTACATGACCAGGGTTCAAAATTACGAGTTCAGCCGCCAAAAGCCCTCGAGTACCTAAAACTGCAACTTTAGTATTTACTCACTCACTCACTGTATAGCAGGACCCTCCCTAATCAACGTATCATGTACCGATTTCTTTTTATGGGAGCAAACTCAGAATTGGGGTACTGGAGAATTCTGTTGTGTAGGCAACGCTTTTGGGTGCCGTTCCAGAGGTTTGCGATTTGCCTGGAATATTTCAGAGGTTCTCCAAATACTTCCTCGTTGTTCTTATCATTTGCAGAGCTCTTTTAGCAAATAAATTTTCAGTAATGTATATGTTTTATCTTGTGTTCTGTCCTCGTATCACCAGCTTTGCGAGGCATTGAACGCTTGCATTACATTTTACACCAGGCATTCTTTGTGTGCGTGCTCATTAAAAACGAGTATAGGGCAAAAACCCTATTCTTTGTTTCACGGGAATTTATACGGATTTCCTGTTAAAATGTATAACGAGTTATTTATTTATTAAAATTAAGAATACCCCCAAGAGAATGTTTCTTACTAACTTCCAGGGTTACCACAGAGGTATATATACTTTATAATAATAATCAAATATATATATGATATACCTTTATATCAGAAACTTGCGCTTTCTTCTCTCGTCCAAGGATATCTCAAATGCTTTTCAAATATATTTCAGATTTTATTGCGGTGATGTATAAAACATATTTTTAATTTTTCAATTTTGCTGTTATCCTCGAAATTTTACTTGATACCGATTGTACAGGTTCCGAAACCCCAAAGTACCTTTTTTTTTAACAATTATCATTAAATGATAAAACCATTACATATTTTTAAAGTTCCACTTTCCAATGTGACTCATTACTTATACTCAATTTTTAAATTTAATTTCTTAATATATTCAATGGTAAGCGCTCTGGAATGTGACAAACAATTTATCTTCTTGACCATATTATTATATTGATTTTATGTATTTTTTTTTCAGGGAGCTTAGAAAAAAGAACAGTTAGGAAGTAAAAGTATTTTTACGCAAATAAATTGTAAACAAAGTTAAAATTCAACATAAATGTGTGTTTGAAACTGATTTCACACAATATATTATTTTTCAGGGCACCGTTAAAACTTACACTGTATATTATACTTTATATTTCGTTTAATATGGACCTAAGCTTTATTATAAATTGATATACAATTTGAAAGAGTACATATTTCCCCAATTCATTAATTTATTTTCTTAACGTTTAAAAGTTCTTTAAAATAAATATAACGTGAGCTTTTCACTTTAAAGAAAGAAAAAGAAATTAAACAAATTAGTTGTGACAGAAATGGTTAAAAATATGCTTTCTTTTTATTTCCTTGTAACTTTGGAGCTAAACTCTTCTTCATAATGGTGAATGTCTTTAAATTTTACTTTTTTTCTGGATATAAAAATCATATTTTAAAATTTTCGAAGATAAAAATGACGAATATTAACAAATTTAGGAGTTATATTTATGTCGCACTATAAAGATCGGCTATAGGTGGCGATCCTCGTAATTTAGTGACGAGGATGAACTCCCTCTCATAACTTCCACACTAGAATAATGGGAAGATGTTTGAGCCTCGATTGACTTAACATGCACGCCTGGTTTTCAGCGGTAACAGGTTTGAACTCATGACATGCCAGTTTATCATTTGGACATGCGTGAAATATACGGAATAAGGTTTAACAAAAAAAAAAGACTTATTCTTACTGCCCAGTTAAGACATTATTTAAAAAAGTATTTACTTCCTCAAGCAGGAAGACAAAGGTATTTAAGAAAACAATGCTTTCTACCTATATCCTCAGTATCAACGAAATGACCACCGAGATCACTTGAACCATAGCAACATTTCAACCTCTACATAGTTTTAGATTGCTATTTTTCAAAATTTAGTGGTGCGCTGACTTTTTTTTACAGGTTTCTATTGAATTAACTAAAAATGTTTCCCACGAATGGGGAAATTTAGAACGCTTTCCTTTGCGAAAAAATTATCTAGAATTTACAATGAAACAAAAAAAAATTACCCGAAGAAGTTGGTCTGTAAGTTTTCAAATAACTTTAACTTCGGTTTCATTGAAAGTTTAGTGATTACCAATACGAGAATTTGTATGTTAACATTTACTGGATTAATCTTGGGGGTAGAGTCAATATGGACTAACAAAAACCTGAATTATTTTTTTCTGACTCACTGGAGAATATTGGTAGAAATAACTACACCTTGCACCTGAAAAACTCTATCTCTTTTGATCTTTCAATATTTATGATTACTAATTAGTTAATCGTGATATAAAAACGACAGAATGATCAACTTTTTTTTAAACAGCTGGTTTTTGAAGTGAAAACTTCTTTAGCGGCGTTGGGCACTTTTTGGTAGAGGAAAATCTTATGAGTTCGAGTCACCGACATGCTCTGACTGGCGCCCGCGCAGTGTGCTGCTCACCTTAGACAATCTTGGATGGGTGAAATCTCTTGCGTTCGCGTCACCAACATGCTTATAGTAGTATATCTGTAGCTATACAGCTGACGTATAGTGCTGTGTATATCTTATATGTGAAGTTGAATGGATTTAGTGAAAAGTTCAATGTGTATATTTTGTGCATTGCTCGTTGCGATTCCGAGAATGGGCAATATATGTTTATGGTTGCCGTTTACATTTCACCTGGAAAATCTATGAGACAGATACAGCAATTTTTATTCGAAAATTTGATGATTTATACAAAAGAAGTTCTGAAATACTCGAAAAAAGATTTGGCGAAAAATATGATAATGTACCGATGATTTTAAGTGGAGACTTCAATACTAACTTTGCAGATGATAAAAATCTACCACTAATTGAATTTCTAAATGAAACACTTAATTTAAATATGTCCAATGATCAAAAACTCCGTACTGCAAAATATAAAACGACGATCGATGCGGTTTTTACGCGATACTTAGATAAATTTGAATCAAACATTTTTCTCTTTCTTACTTTAATTACCATAAGCCTATTGTATCTTTTTTAGAACAAAATGAAATAATTGAAAGTACAAAAAGTCCAAGTATTGTTGAATTAATGATGACAATGATTTAAACAATTAAAATAATGTTAAAAATCAAGTACATTGAAATTTAAGTAAATACAAATACTATCCATAAATGATATGATTGTATATTAATTGTTATTTAAAATAGATTGTATTTATATTTTGTCATGCTCTTGTACACAGCCCATAATATATTTTAATAATAAAAAAACATATAAACATGCATTTAGTTGTTGCTCGGAGTGTCAATAGATATGAAAACCAGATTGATGTTGATAATTTTAATTCAAACATTATGAAATTTCAAATTTCAATACTAAAAGTTCTAAATTTTCACTTCTATCGGCAGTCTCTATAACTGCCAACTTTTTTTAGAGCTGTTCATACTGTGTTTTTATTACATATACTAGATAACTATTTCAAAAGCTCCATCTCAAATGTATGCTTGAATATTGCACGCAACAAAGAAGTTACAAAAGGTATCTGATTTAAAGATCTACATCATGCTCATGTTAATGAATTTTGACATTTCCGGTATTATAACCTTGTAAAATATTAATATTATTAACATAACCTATTATATTTTAGAGTAAAAATATACATGTATTCGAAAGGTACAAACTAAAAATGTATCGAGTTTCACATCCACGGCTCTTAATTTTTACCTTTGAAGTGAATTTTACCACATTTTTGCTATGCAAATGATACAGGTACAATCCAAATGTGAATTTGAGTTACATACTTGTGTTTTACACGTTTTTCGTTTATTATGCCGTTCAGGACCATAATTACGCATATATCATCATGCATTTTTTCTCTAGGGCCGTCGGTACTATATATGGGATATAGCTTCCCTGCTCTGAGGCCCATGATCACACCAGTTTGATTTGAGTTTGGAACGATTTTAAACACAACTTTCAAGGCATTAGAAGACCATTAAAGTCGGGTTTTTTTCGAAAAATGTATCACAAAACTTTAAACTCTGATATGTGCTTTCGGCTACGAGTTTTTTTTTTTCTTCAAAAAAAAATAGGGATATATGTGTGTGTGATTCGGATAAAAACTCAAGTGCGTTTAAGAATTTTGAAGCCTTTCAAACAACTACTTTGCTATGATGATTGCGAATTTGAGCTTCATTATAGACCAGGGATGATGAACCTTTTTGAGACGTGGGTCAAATTTTATTCATATTTATTTTAGTACTAGCTCGTGGGTCATAAATGTCCATTTGGATCAGAGTTAAGTTTAAAACTTTTTAGCTGAGTATTTTTAAAACTAAACATCTTTAAAATTAAATTGCCTTCACGATTAAAAACAAGCCAGGTTTGACGATTTAAAATTATTTAGTAGGGCTAAAAGTTCTTAAGTTTTTAGTGGAAATGGCAATGAGAGTTTGAATGATAACGAAAATTACATACTATATATATTGTAAAGTATTATTAATATATATATATATATTATATATATATCGTTAATAATATTATTCGGACTCCAATTGCCACCTTCCCTTGCATATTTTCTGACACAGATATTTTTATACCCATATATACCTGCATTTTTTTGATAGAATGACAAAGTCTAGCTTTGTTAAAGTTGTATGCGGTTACATTCCATATTCTATCAAATTATTTGGAATAGTCAAAAATAAAGAAATTTTTACTGGGACTAATAACATGTCTGTTTTTAGAAATATATAAAATGCTTTTATAATTGAAGGGAAAAAATTTACTGTTGCAATTTTACACCACACATTTCTTAACGATACAATTTTTGAGAGATATATATTTATTGAAAATAAAGAATTAATAATTGGAGAAAATTATTACGTAAAAGTGATTTAAAATTAAAAATTAAAAAAATGGACAGTCATAAGACATTAATCTAATGTATTTTTTATCAAACGTGGTTAAAGCCGTGAATCCCAACAATTTATTTACTGAAAGATAATGTGAGCATATTTTTTATTAATAAAATGAACAAAAAACAACTAAGGAATTAATTCGCAAACGATATCCGAAGACAAAGTGAAGCAAT
>BMAO01039703.1:0-31379 GCA_019973975.1 Trichonephila clavata
ATTTAGAAGGTAGTAGAGATATAGTTACGAATAGACGCGATGGAGAGGAGGTGAGAAGGAAAAAAACGTGTGCGAACGGAGTCTGCTGTTTCTTTCGAGGGGTGATGTGTATAATTTCAGGAAGAGAAAACCACGTTGGACGGAGAGAGAGTAAAGAGGAAGACCAGACTCTTGGATGGAAAACATACAGAAGAAGAAGAGACCAGAGGCCCAGGTATCCCGAGACAAGAGAAAGTTGACCTCGTCAATGCCGTCTCGTCCCTCCAGAAAGCGTTATAGAAAGGTGGAAGAAAGTAATTCTGAAGGAACAATTCCAGGACCATCCCGCAGTGAACAGAGGAAATCGGAAAGAGCAATTCCAGGACCATCCCACAGATTCAAATACAACAGCCCCCAGCAAGAACGGAACTGCCCTTACAACCTTCGGAGCCGACGCCGAGTGGACAGCAGCCAAATTCAAAATCTCACAAGTGAAAAGAACGCCTCAGCAGGAGCATATCAGCTTCAGCGGACTCAATGGAAAAAAGAGAACCAGAAGGTGGGAGCGCAGAGAGGACAGCCCTAGGACAAGGTCATCCAGTACAGAGGCCATGGTTGGAGACAAAGCCTATGCTGTGATTGGATCTAAAGACTAGCCAGGTTGTATAATTCTAATTTGTTTATTTTTCCTCTGACAGACAGTTCGGAGTATTTTCCATGTGGGCTAGTCTATTTTTTTGTAAAATTAGCGTACAAAAGTTACTGCGTTGTGTTTATTTTCATATCGGTTGAAAAAGCTTTTGTATTTAATATTTTTCCAAATTGTGGAAAAATATTTGTTGAATTGCAATTGTTTTGCTACACTTTAAAGACGAGGCTTTATATGTGAGATTACTTGTATTGTTTGTTGTAATATATTCTATGTAAAAAATGTATATATTTTTGTGTGTAATTATTAAGATGTATAAGTAATGTCTAGTTTCTGGGCGTGGCGTAATTAGGAATACTAACAAAAAACATTAACAGCGCAGCGAGATCGATTGGGAATTTTTTAAAAATGAAACCAGATAAAGGTTATTTTGTTATGAAACTATATATATATAATATAATGTATGCCATATTTTATGTCAATAATGAAGTTGTATAAAAGTTCTGTGCATTTAATGTCATGTTTTAGAAAAAATTGACAAGGTTTCCTTTCAGGGCAGCAGTCCCTGAACATAGTGATGAGATGAAAGTTTGATGTCGTACGAAGATATTATTGTAAATTTTTTTATATTTATTAGCACTTAAGTAAAATGCATGATCAGGGTTTTTTCCTTGAAAGGTTTTCCCCTGATCTTCGCCCGAATGGGATGCACTGTAGGGAATTGTTGTACAAGATCAATAAATTAGAGTGGAGTACCCCTTTGAGTAGTCATTTCTGTGTGCTAGTTTAAATAAAGTTTCTAACTTAGAAAGTTAAAATTTTCTACAAGTTCAGTGGTTTCAGGCATTCTAAAGTTCGTGAGTTAAAACTTTCTACAAGTTCAGTATTTTCAAGCATTTTAAAGTTCGTGAGTTAAAATTTTGTGCAGGTTCAATGTTTTTCAGACTTTAGGTAAATTAAGCGAGTTCTTTCAGGTCGTTTAGACCTTCAATAAGTCACGCTTTTTTTTCTCGGATGTTTTTCTCGGGGTTGTGACGGGTGCTTACGCGTTTCACTAACCTTCTCTCGCATTCTTTAAATGTTTTATTTATTTCAACCAATCTCCCCCGAGAGCCAAAAGTGTGACTTATGCAAATGAGATATATTATATAAGTTCGGGTTTAGAGTTCGAAAAGGATATAAAAGGGGGAAATGAAATGAAGAGAGAATGAATTGAGAGAGTAGTTTTTCTAGTGGAAATATAGTCGTCGGGAGTAAAGTCTATTGAAAAGTATACATAAAATCAGTTCGGGATAGAACTGAGAGATAGCTGAGATTGAAGTCGCTCATTAAAGCAAGCCAGATATTGAAGTAGTTAGAAGAACCTGCCATAACAAAAGGTATCAGGTTAGTTTGATTTCACAATTTAAGTGTAAGTGTGTAGCTTAATTGTACGCGTTGACCGCCGTAGATTCAGTTAAGATTCCGTCGTTCATAATTATTGAATTCTTCTCATACTCCACTGTGTTTTATTGTTCTTAAAATTAGAATAGTATTTGTGTAATTTCTCAATTAAGAAAAGTTACTAAATAAGATTGATTTATTAAATAAGTAGTAATTCATTATGAATTCAACACATTCCGATTTAGATAATACACGAAGGGGAGTTAGTAATCTTAGAGGTAGTGATAGACTACGACAAGCTACTTTAAAAATGAAATTAACATAACTAGGATTGAAAATTATCGAATAATATCTATATAGTCAATTGCATTTGGTGTGATTACTGCTCATCTAGCAAGCTTAAGTCCAATGTTTGGTGAGGGTTGAGGCACCAACCATAAACCGAGTTATTATATGTAGTTATGTGAGCTTCATAGATAACTTTTAAATCACACAACCCTCAGATTCTAGACTTGATTACTAGAAACACCCACCATGGAGAATAATAAAGGGAGCATCAAATTAAATCAAAATGACTCACCCAAATATTTCCCAAATATTGCATAATAATTGGGAAAGGGGGCTATATCCGTTCAAGCACTGATCAAACACTAGACTGGCGTTCAAGTTTAAGAGGTCTTTCGAGAATATTCCTAATAGGTTAAAATGAAACATAAAAGGTAAGATGAACGTGGTGATTTTTTAGTTCAATTATGATTTTATTCTGGAAAGCACTGACCATTGTTGTTGTTAATCCTCAAGATACTGGGAGCATTTATTTTAAATACTTTAAAAAGATAGTGAAATAGCCAACTTTTTATTTTTATTTCCACCAGATTCTATAACTTGTTTAAGACTAATTCATGTTAAACAATCTTCAAATAGCTTCCAAATACTAATGTTTATGTTTTTCATTCATAATTTTTCTGTTATTGCATATAACGCAGTTCATATGAAAATGTAAGTTTTTTTGAACAAAAAGGATAGGTGGGAATCTTGTTTTATTGTTATAATATCCGTTTTTACTTCGAGTACACTGTAAAATTTTTACTTCATAAAAAGCACTGCTATTCAAAAAAATACATCAAACATTGATGGTAAAAGTTTACATTAATATTTTGATATTACTTTTCCACACTAACTTGTTATGGATTAATAGTGTTTTTGAAGTTATAGAAGTAACTACTAAAAGTTTTATGACAACATGGTAACTCGCGGGTATCTTGTTTTTCCTGTCTAGACGCATCAATACACCTAAAAATACAATAAACCTGAGTATACTTATTAAATATTTAGTCTTTGGAAACACTGGAAGATTTTTAGACAAAATTAAATCCCTAATGTATTTTCCAATAGTTTAAGCTTATAATCTAGCCAAAAAGTAATCCTGTTAAGAGACATTAGAACTATAATTAAAAAAATTCACTCATTTCTCGAAGTTATTGTGTACTTAAGCTCTAGTATAAAAATATTTATTCTGTGGAGTTATATTCTAAAAACAAAATTTTCTTGCATTCTAGACCTGAAATTGAGGTGTTGACATTTAATCTAAAAATAAAACCTGATTTTAAATTTGCCAATTAAAAAAGTTGTTTCGTCAAAATATTGTCCCAGACTATCAGTAGAAGCAATAATATGAATGAAAAAATAACATGAGAACGGTGAAAAAGCCTTCTATAACTTTTGACAAGACTAAAGTTTTATTTTTTATATAAGAATTATTTTATGTGAAGTAAACTATCTATTATTACAATACAAAAAATTCTTATAACTCTAATATAACTTTTGAGTTCAAAATGTTTGTATACCTATTTGAATGAAAATAATTGTCGTGCAATAATTTTAACAATTTTTGAGATCCATTCTAGATCAGCAGCAATAAGATCGAATGCGTAATTTTTATGTCTGTAATTTTTATGTCTAGATGATTTCTTTCAAAGAACGATAAAGTTATTTTATTCAATTAAATGTACTTTAAAATTCTATATGGTAATAATATACACCAGGATGAAATTTTAATTACAATTAAGACAAAAAAATAAGATCACGTTCAATAGTCAATAGGGAACCTTCATACAGAACAATTTATTTACATATAAGTAAGAAATAATTCTGAAGTTCTTCGGTTTTAATTTGTTTTGCGCTACGGTTTGTTAAACTTTCCAACAATATGGAGAAACTACACAATTTAAACATACTTGTAAGAAATGCAATACATATTAGGTTATGCAGTAGAACACAATTTGCAAAACATTCAGACACGTGGACCAAAAAACACACACTCTAAACACCCACAAGTGAGCTGTTTATTAAAAACTAGTAATAAATGTACGTTGAAATGTATGCGTCGCCATTTGACTGTATTTAATGACTGACATGTTAACACGCATCACTAAAAAAATTTTAAAAAGGCAATATAAAGATATAACGTAATTCGAATGACGTTGCATGATCGACCTGTATGAGTATATACTTTTATAACTTTATATTGCCACTCATACAGGGGTTTACCTCCCCAGCAGTGTAGACCATGGAAAATACCGAATAGTCAATTATTCTGCAGTGGGGCCTTAGCAATGTGACGTTGATCATACCATTTCAGGAGGGATGAACTCTACAGCGTTGTCTCCTGTATTGCCACAACTTTAAAGCACGTCCATAAGCGTGTCACTGTCTACCCGTTACATTCATCGACGTTTGCTATGCCATAGGCTACATGCAATCATTCCTTTGCGCAGTATTCTTTTAATTCTGATCCGCCGATGCTTTCAGCTACAATGGGGTCGCCAATACAATTAATGACATGCCGATAGCCAAAAAATCGTCTTCTCAGATGAGTTACAAGAAGTGGACTATAACGATAGATTCGTATTCGTCAGAGGTTAATTGATCCTCTGGAAATGGTTTTTTCAGCGTCATATTGAAAGGAAACCAAGTGTTAATATTTGAGATGCTATTAGATATCTAAGCCATCTCTCTCTTGCTACAAATTGGGAATATCCCGAGCAGCAGTCGCGTATATCAAAAATGTTCTAGAACCAAAGATTGTAATATATTATAAGTTATTTGAAAATGTACAAGTCAGACACGGACAGGTTTCATTTCCTTTCTTTTTTGTCCTCTCCAATCCCCAAATATGTCACCTATTGAGGATGTCTGGAATTGCATAGATCGGCAGCTCACTTGACAGTTGTCATTGCTCAGCAGAACCATTCAGAATCAGTGTAATTCCAGGCCTTGCTGTACTCAGTGCTACACGGACGGTATTATTTTTTATTTAGTGAGAAATAAACTACAATTAGTGATATACAGTGTAAAATTCATTTATTTCAAATGATTCCTTCATAGTTTTGGAATTTCCAAAATCAGAAGTTTCATTCAATTCATGTGCTTCATTCAATTGTGTGCTTCATTAATTTTTGTATTCTGTGGAAAATATGCTACATGAATCATATACATGCTTCCTAATAACTTAATATATAACTAGATATTTGAAATCTATGCATTTTCTAGTCACATAAAAAATAAATTTTCATAAAAGTAAATCTGTTATAAATGTAACATATGCTCGTTTGTGTGAATTGTAGAATTTCTTGAATATAAATTTGTGAGTCAAGAATTTTTTTTTTTTTTTTTTTGCTTTTCACATTACTTTTACAATAACGCCTAAACATGTTTCATCATACCCATGAAAACAAATCAGAAAAATGTATTTCAAATTTTTCGTTTTTTCGCTTATTATTATGAAAGGATTTCATGAATATGTTTATAAAGAAATTTAGATTCATATGTAACATATATCATTGAGAATGAAATTAGTATATCCTGTTAGCATTTTTATACACAGTATCAATTTTCGAAAATTGAAAAAATGTTATACTGAAAGTAATGCTGTTACAAATAAACAAAAGTTTAATTAAAAATTCTGTTTTGTGTGTTTGGAATAGTTTCAAAAGATAGTATGTTTTTGTACTATTTTAGCGTAAATAAAATTCCCCAAAGTAATTTTAGTTGACATGCTGAAGCATAAAACGTTAGAAATATTTCCTTTTATGTGATATTATTATTTTTATTACATCTTTATGACTATTTTTATTACATCTTTTGATTTTTATACTGTTTGATATCAGGAACTAACACGATCTATAAAACCCTATTTCTACTAGATGTGCTTCATATGATATTTTCTTAAAGTTTGTTTTTCTTTTTTTCCTTTCCACAAGTTACTTAACATTTCGCAAATGTTTATTATTTTCATACAAAACTGAAATAATAATAACTTATTACTTCCATTATGGTTTATTGCTTTCACAAATAATTACAACCAGTGCTTGGGCGTAAAAGTAAACTTTACGCATAAAATAAGCTATACGTAAAATGATGAAGCATTCATATTATTAAAACAAAAAAAATTACTATCCTTTGCTGGTAATATAATTTGTTTTTCCCTGGAGAATAGTATGTTTTATAGCATTAATACAGACACAGAATCTAAACTTGCTATTCGAAAGATAAAGAATTGAAAAGTTAATATAACGCACGAAATTAAATTTTCTATGCAATACGGTACCATTGGGCTTATTTCTTCTCCAGCATTTGATTGGCTTTTGATTTAGAATTTGCAACTTTCATTTTTTTTCTTATTGAAGTGACAGTAATAATTAAAAGTAATGAATCCAATAAAAATTTCAAACTACTCATTAGTCCTCAAGGGAAAAAACTAAGAAATAAAACATTTGTATTCAAACTGAGTTAAGAGTCACCAATATAAATAATTGTGTGTGTCCTTTAATTTATTATTTACTTTATAACTTAAATTTTATAGCTACAAAATACAATTCATTCTGGGATATGCAATGTACACACACTGGCCAATGAATTAATTAAAAACCTTTAATATTTGAATTTGAATGCTTACTTGGAAGGAAATATACAATTTTTTTATGAGGTGGGTTACACGTGGTTAAAATGTTATATAAGCAAGGTGTAAGGGTTCTTTTCACTACTAATAAAGTAAGATGGGGAAAACGACAAATATTTCACTAGTTGAAAAAAGGCTTATTGCTGGTGCCTGTTTAGCAAGGACCTCAATTTCGAGGAGAGCAAATCACACTGGGTTCTCAAAAGCAGTCATATCAAAGGTTTTCAAAAGTTGGAATCAGAAACCACAGCCCTTCTCTTGAAGACGTAATTGTGGTTCGAGAATAGTCTTCTAAGAGCGTTATCAGCGTTATCTCCGACGAATTGTATGGTAGATACTCTACTACAGATACTCTACTGTGCTTCAACTGACACAAATCGTCAACCAAGATTTCAGTTCGAATCATGCGCAAAGAATTGCAGAGGATAGCAAGACATAGTCGGGTGTCTGTGAGAAAAACATTCATTTCTTCCCAAAATGCAAAATTTCGTTTGCAGTGGTATCGAGAATGAAGACACTGAACATCCGATAATTGGAAACGGATAAGGTGTTCGGATGAACCCCGCTACACCTTATTTTGAACTTATGAAAGAAGTAGAATTTGGCAGAATCCCACGAAGCTATGAATCCATCTTGCCTTACTCCCCCTTGCATGGGTCTGGTGGGAGTATCATGATATGGGCCATGTTTTCCTGGCATGGAACTAGTGTCCTGGTGTTCCTCGAGGGTAAATAAGCAGTCATTGCATGCCTATATGTACAGGCAAATCAAGTGCACCTGCAATGTTGCATTTTTTACCCTGATGGTGGCAGATACATCATGGGTAATAATAGAGCTATACATCTTTCCAGAAGTATTCAAAATTGGTTCGCAGAACATCAATCTGACTTCCAACACCTACCCTGGCCATTGCATAGCCCGGATCTCAACTCCATAGAAAATTTGTGGGATATGGTGGGAAGACGAATCCGACAGCTCTCTCCCCTTTCATCTAATTTACAAGATCTAAAAAGCTGTTTTTCCAATTCAGGGTATTATCTGGACGTAAATGTACTCTGGAAGCATGTAGTGAGTGATTTTGGGGTTTATTGGCACAAGAGCCAATTTCGGCTATACTGTGCCAAACATTTGTTTTAATATCTGTGGTCTAGACGGGAAGAGAGAAAGAAAGAATGAATTGAATGAAAAGAAAGAGGGTCGAAAATAGAAAAGGATCACTAGGGTACCCCGGGTTCGTGAAGCCCGTATTTACCAAAGACAGTAAACCCCGTGGGAAAAGGAAAGGCTCACTAGGGCACCTCGGGATTGTGACACCCGTACTCACCTAAAGAAGGTGAGCCCCATGAGGGGCTGGAAGCATGTAGACTCGATGCCCAAAATAAATCGAAACAGTTATCTATGCAGAAGATGATCCAACAAATTATTGATCTTGGGATTCTAATTCATTGGCCAGTGAGTATATTCAATAAATGTTGATACGATTAACAAAAATAGGAGATTCTGGAGAAAAGTTAGAATAAAGCATTTTTTAGTATATTGTTTCATTTTTTTGAAGATCACGCTAATCCTATTTTAAGAAAATTAAGATTCAAAATATTTGTAAGCAATAATAAGTGGATTTTATATTAAACGACAGTTAGACATCTTCAACTTTAAAAAAATTCAGAAAAAAAAATTAATCAACTCTGGAACCGATATAAAAAAATTAAAATGCAAAAAGCGCTCCAAGTTATATTCAGAAATTATTGCTTTGTGAATGGGAACTTCAAAAATTGTATTTAGGTTCTGTAATGTCAAATAATTTTAAATCCCTTTAGATAATTGGATTAAATTTTAAATGATATTGTACTAGAAACAACAAAAATGTTAATGATGCTGGACTTTGAAATTATGAAGCATGATAAAGCGATGTTCCAAACACTTGAGCTAGCACAACATTTTTTCTATACTCTTGTTATACCTGAAGAACTTTGTACCTCGACACTATTGATAAGCATAAGTGCTATTACACCAGAGATTCCCAACAGGATCCAAGTGAACCTCTTGAGAATATATGTAAATATTAAATGATCCATAGTACTCCATGGAGAGTCATTTGAGGGGAGATGACAATTACTTCTGTTATAAAAGCATATTATTATCAGATAATATCCATTTTTTATGGTTAGGATATAATTAATTGATGTGCATAGGAAGATATGATGCACGCATATAAAGAGGAAAGTGAGTGCCTACTAACGTCGAAGTATAAAGCAATAGGAGGTCTATTGGCGACGGACTTCGTAGCTTTGAATCTCAGTCAAGTGTCAAGGACAATACCTGAGCTGGCACCCTTCTCTCCAAACTATCATACCACAATAATAATTTCCTCTATACTAGTAGAGATAAGGATAGGATTCCACTATTTCTCTATCGATATACCACGATATCAATACCTATTATTGTATTCTTTACCAACATCTTCCTAAATAGCACAGGATGATAGATAACATATAGGCATGGCAATTTTTAACAAACTGAACTTCTAACTTCTATTTGGAGTGAGTGAGTGAATATTAACGCCGCACTATTCAGCTATGCGAGGGCTTTTGGCGACGGACCTCGTTAGGACGACACAAGAGCTGGCAACTCCCTCTCTAAGCTTCTACACCACACCAATGGGAGGACGTTTGAGCCTCGACAGATTTAATGTGCATTGCCTCCCTATACGGCGGGTCTTCAGTGGTCCTAGGCTCGACCTCATGACACGCCAGCCACGAGTCCGTTACCTTGACCACTAGGCAACAGAAACCCTTCCATTCGGAAAGTTCACTTTCAAATCATTCCATGTCACATAGACATCCAGGGTAACGAGACGGCTGAAATTTTCGCCAAGTGAGTGAGGACGTGAATATTAACGTCACACTGTTCAGCTACACGAGGGCTTTTGGAAACGGACCAAGTCATTTTTAATCATGGTCAAGTGACGACGACGGCGCCGGAGGTGACAAACCACACCAACGGGAGGATATTTGATCTCTCGACAGATTTAGCGTGCTTTGCTCCCCTACACGGCATATCTACAGTGGCGCTGGGCCCAAACTCTTGGCACGTCAGCCATGAGTCCGTTACCTTGACCACTAGGCTTACGCGGCAGACATTTTGGGTAAAGAAGGAGCTTGTGAGCCTTTCGTAGTCCCTAACTTACTGACTTATCAGAAATTATTTTCGAGGGCTAAAATGTCTAGTAGTACCCTTTGGACCACCCGACCCGTGCACCAGTAATATCAGGGAAGACGCTTTGTCTCTTCAATGTAGCAGTTATGAGTAAACAACTCTCAGTAGACTAATCAGTGGTCACCTTAGATCACTGTTCTATTCCAACGATAGCAAGATCTTTCTAACCTGCATTAAGTGTTGTAATACCCTGGCTACCACTAACCACATCCTTGATTGTCTGAGACTAGACTTGCATTCTTCTCCGATGGTCGTCTTGGATTTTTTACTTGTGAACAAGATCATGGACCTAACTTAGCTCTGCTAAATATTAGACATTGGCACCAAAAGCAATATAGTCACTTTCTTAATCCGAGGAAATCATACGATTTTTGTAGTTAATTTTTCATTGTTCATTAATCATTCATAATTTGATAATAATCAATTTAAATTCATCATTATATAGAAAATAAATTAATATAATATAAAAAGGTGTTTCAGGCTTTTTTTTTTACAAAATAAAATAAAATATTTGATAAAAAAAAAGTTACAACAATAGGAATGCAAATAAGCTTATTGTATCTTAATGAAAAATTCCCAAATGGGAATATAATTTTTATCAAGTTTTAACAAACTTTTCATTACTTTTTTTTAACATAAGCCGAGTTGGTTTTTTAAATGATGGTTTCAATTGCTAAATTGTAAACCTCGTTTTTTAATCTAATAAAACTTAATTAAATTGTTCTTTCTTAGAATTTCAACCGCTTTCAATACACGATATTTTTTCTCCTGCATCTTGAAAGGTATTTCAAGAAAGGATGTATTTTAGTTATTGAATTGTAAAACCTTTTATCATGGAAGGGAAAAAAAAATGTCGTCACAAATGCATGTGCCTTTTTTCTTATTTTCGTAACACATAAAAAAGAAAAAGAGAAAAATATATTCCTTATCATGAGCACTGCTTAAAATCAATTGAATATATGTCGCATGGCGTCCTCGTTGCAAAAAGTTGAAAAGTAGAAAAATCATTAAAAATGCAATTTTTTGTTTTGCTAACCTCTTTTTTTTAAAAACGATAGAATGCTGTTAGTGAACACTTGAGGGAAAAAAATAAACTTTTTTTTTAATATATCTGTGAAATATCATTCATCTAGAAGTGTGGTTTTCTTAAAATTTTGTGTAGGTATATTACAAAGAAAAAAAATCTAGATAATTCTTAAGTAAAAAATCAAATTTTTTATACTTTTAGTTTGTACAATTTCTTCTATTTTATTCTTACGTGTAAAATTCAATTTTATTCGTATATTGCTTTACTATATATATTTTTGTTCTATCATTATTCTTTCAAAGATCCAAGTCTCGTTTTCAGATAGTGAAGCATTCAGAAAAGTTAAACTAAATAAATTGTACCTTCAATTTTTTTACGTGAAGTGCGAGTCTGTGCGTGAATATTAACGTCGCAACATTCAGCTACTCAATGACTTTTGGCGATGGACATCGCAATTTTGAACCACGGTCGAGTGAGGAGGACGATACCTCTTGAATCTCGACAGATTTAACGTGCATCCTCCTCCCCCTACAGGGCAGGTCTTCAGTGGTACAAGGCTCGGCCTCATGACACGATGGCTCCGTGTTCGTTACCTTGACCACTAGGCTACCGCGGCCTCATTTTTACGCCAAATTTCTGTCTCAAAAGCAATTGACAAGAGAGATTCGATTTGATTTTTTATTAACTTCAAACTTTGAAGCTGCACGTGGACTATCGACAACAGTCAGTTGCGATACCTAAGAAAAAAAACCCCTGTCCAAATGTCCACACCCCACCAACCTGAGGACTTTGTGACTAGGCAGATACAACCGTGGTGAGGGAATGTTTCTTACGTCACACAGGAAGGCTATTGGGAATTTTTGAACCATGGTCAACTGACGGGAACGACACCTGAACTGGCACCCATCCATCTAATACCAAACCATACCAACGTGAAGCCAAGGCAGATTAACGTTCATCCAACCCCTCTACACAACGAGTCTTCAAATGAGCTAAGGCTCGAACTCATAAATCACCTATCACGAGTTCATGACCATGACCAGAAACTACTGCAGCCGCTCAGACTTAACAGGCATCAGTTGCTCTACACGGCAGGCCTTCAGTGGGTGAGTGAATATTAACGTCGCACTGTTCAGCTACACGAAGGCTTTTGACAACGGACCTCGTAATTTTGAACCACGGTCAAGTGAAGAGGACGACACCTGAGCTGACACCCCCTCTCTTAACTACCCCTCCAATAGGAGGACGTTTTATCTCGACAAATTTAACGTGCATCGCTCCCCTACACCACGGGTCTTCAGCGGAACGAGGCTCGAACTCATGACACGCCGGTCACAAGTCTGTTACCTTGGTCACTAGGC
This sequence comes from Trichonephila clavata, assembly GCA_019973975.1. Taxonomy (NCBI): domain Eukaryota; kingdom Metazoa; phylum Arthropoda; class Arachnida; order Araneae; family Nephilidae; genus Trichonephila; species Trichonephila clavata. The sequence continues at coordinate 12,576 of BMAO01039703.1, forward strand.
TACCGCGGCCACAAATCTTCAATGGAACCAGGATTCTAACCTAACAGTGACACAAAACGTAAATTAGAGGAAGAGGGGCCCCCGGGTTTGGACCCCCCCCCCCAAATCCTTGATTTTTTTATTTATTATAGACAGTAGCGCACACAAAATTTTTTCAAGGGGCAGAATTTTCTAAAGTCCCCCAACTCGTATCATACTTCAAGACAACACCAATTAGTTCTTCTGATTTTGTTAACAAAAAACAGTAAAAAATAAATTATTGAATTAATAATTAGCATTAATTAATAAAACAAATTGTTATTACAAGTACTTAATTAAATCTTATGTAAAAAATATAGGATTATAATCAATCGAAAAAATAACTGAAGGGCTTTGGGGAGGAGGTGTTCGGACCCCCAGGACATCCCCCTTGCGTGCGCCACTGATTATAATGCTATGTTTTTAGTACGTAAAATTTAAGTATTTGTTATTAATAATTAATTTCTATTGTTTAGTACTAATTATTTATTAAATAATTAATTTTTTACTGTTTTTTTTCCCCTGAAAATCGACACAAACCAAAAGAACATGTTAGGTGGCGAATTGAAGTATGATACGAGAATGGTGGACTTCAGACCCTGGACCCCCCCCCCCTTAAAAATTTCCTGTATGCGCCACTGCGGGAGCAGATAACAAATATTCTAATTTCTATTTAGTGTAATCAATGCGAATTAATTTTGAGGCACGTCGAGTTTGAACTTCAGTACGTTTACTAAACAGTACGTCTAATCAGATTATTTACTATATTTTACAATTATTAATCTTTATTTATTATATTTGTGTTACTATTCATGCATTTCTGAGAGGAAAAAAATTCGAGGCATAATTCTGTTGTACTTCTTATAGTGAAAGATCCACATATTACTTGTTTAAAAATAACTATTTGGTGCTTGATTTTTTTTTTCATTTTAGTATTTCAATCCTAGACTTGTGGTGCATTTAAGAAACAGACGCAAAACAATCGCTTTTACATTTTCTGTTTATACGGAATTCAGAAATGTCATCACGGCTATCGAAACTTCTTGATGCTGATATTGACAAAACGGATACAAAAGGAAACAATGTATTATTCTTTATGAATAATTATTCTTTCGTGTGTATTGAAGAGATATCTCGGAGAAGACTAATTCGCGTGCGTGTGAGAAATCATCCATGAATGTCGAAGCAATTATTTAGACCTTTATCTACTACGAATTATTCTTATTTCAGATGAACTGTGAAACATTGTAGATAAAAAGTTCTTTATTTATTTGAGGATTTTTTACAAGGTTTATTCAATGCTGTATAAGAAGTGATTAAGTATACCGTTAAACTTGACCTTATTTTGATTGTTTGAATCATATGCTTCTAACACTTTACTGGAGAAAGACCCGTCCATTTGGAATCCTAATCAGATATTATCTTAAAAAGAAAATTATAACTGAAGCGTGTTTTATAGAGTTCTGAATTTCTTTATCATGTCAAAATTGAAAGTTTGGTTTTGTGTGTGTCAGGAAAACTCTCTCTCTCTCTATATATATATATATAGACAACTTTAAACCTAATATTAATTTTTATTCACAATATCTTAATACAGACATATAGTAACAATTATGAAGCAAATTTTCTTGATATAGAAATTAAATTAAAAGATAATAAAATAGTTACTAATATTTATGATAAACGAGAAGACTTTGATTTCAATATTATAAAAGTACCGCATTGGGATAGTAATGTGCATGTATCTATATTCAGAAATATTGTTATTAATTACATACTACGCAATAAATTTCTAGTTTCTAATAAATCAGAAAAAAACAAAAAACTATAAATATTTTGCTAAATACTATTTATTTCAAAACTACCCAATTAATTTTATTAATAGATATTTAAATAAAGAATTTCTAAATAGTAGGGATTAAATTTCCATAGTTTTAACAGGTTAATATTATAGTTTTATTATTCTTCTTAGATAGTTTTAAATACTCCCGATTTTTAGTTTTAGATAAAATTAATTTTAAAAATTTATTATAAATTTTAAATCTTGTTAGTCTCTAAGATAATGGTAGTATGTTTACAATTCTTATTTTATTATTTCTATTCTTTTCGTACTTTTGCTAAGTGCTATTTTTCAGCCATTGCTTCGTTTTGAAATTGTACTTGGGTCCAGAATCTAGCAATTACTTGTTTATTGTACTCAGATTTAGCGCGGGCTCTGCATTTCAGTATGCAATTTTTAGGTAAGTTACCTTTTTCTCATAATGGATTTAGATTTCCTGTCTATTATTTCCAATTGGTATTTGCTGGGTATTATTAACAGAAAAGGGGGAAGGTTGGCTGGCCAAAAAACATGTTCAACCCCACTTTTATACAGAAAATTTTTTTTAAGGAAAATTTTATGTATACAAGCTGTTCTAAGTCAGCAATGTTGATAATACTGAAGCATCCCTTCTTTTATATTTTACTCTGTTATTTCAATTTTTTATATCTCCTTTTAAATTCTGTTGTCTGGTTATTTAGCAATTGCTATTATTTTAAGTATTAATCATGTTAATTCATCTCTCTCTTGTAGAGAAATTTTGATTATATATATATATATTATTTATTATGAAAAATATGTGCATTTGTGTGTAAAGATAAGTTGCTTTTTTTGCTGTCAGCTCTATAAAAGCAATAAAAGAAAAATATTGCTATCATTAATGGCAAGGGGTTTGAAAGTACCAACCAGAATTATTCTCTTCCACTTGAGTCTAATATATTGTAGTTTTGAGATTTATGAGGCTGGCTTCAAAAGTTCCCGGACTTTGAGTCTATAACTTAAAAAAATATTACTAATTAGATTGCCTGAAACACATCCTTCTTCAAAATAAGGCCCTTGAGCAACAACATATTTTTACCATCCCTTGTAAAGCTCAAAGAAACATTTGTGGAATCTCTTCTTAGCCATGTCCTTTATTTCAACTCGTGATACACTTTTAACTTCATCTGCAGGCTGAAATTGACGATCCTGCAAGCAATGTGCCAGTTTAGAAAATTCGCTGAAGTCGCCGGGGGCAAGATCAGGGAAGTAAGGAGAATGTGGCAAAACAGTTGTTTTCGTTTTCTCAAGAAAGTCATTGACGAACTGGGATCAATTTGCTGAAGCGTTGTCATGCAAAAGCAAACATGATTGCTCATCCCGCAATTTTGTTCTCTTCTTTCAGGTCGACTCAAACAAATGACACAGGATGTCTACATTGAGTTTTTTGTTCGCAGCGCATTCTTTGAAGATAAATTCCAGATGCACAATGTCCTGGGTATCGAAGGACACTTCTAGCATAACTTTCCCCTTAGGGCGATCTTGGCGGAGTTTCTGCCTGCGTGGAGATTGTGGTGAATTCCAAATTGCCGATGTTCTCTTGGATTTCGGGTCTAATAAAAACACCACTTCTAGTTTTCAGTAACAATGTTACCAGGTCAGGAAGGATCTTTGTCAACAGCTGAGATTAAGTCTCCCGCCATTTTCATTCGCATTGCCTTTTGGTCTTCGTTTAACATGCGGGGAACGATGTGTTGACACACCCTATGCATGTTAAGTTCCTTAATTAGTATCCGTGGACATGTGGCCTATGATATCCCAACTGCTTCAACCAATTACGGTATTGTTTGAAGCCTGTTCTTACGTACCCTTTCGGAATGTTTTAAGTGGTGTGGGGAGTTTGCGGACGTCCAGAGCGTCCACCGTCTTCGAAACTTTTCCTGCCTTCTCTGGAATGTCGATTCCACTCAAAAGCATGCCTTCGTGATAATGTATCACTGCCATACACATGCTTCAATATTGTGTTCGTCTTTGTAGCACGCTTTAACAAGTGAACGCAAAATTTAATATTCGTTCTCTGTTAAACAAATGCCACTTTTTTTTTTCAATTGCCAGTTACTAAATGCATCCGCCTACAAAATATGACACCAGGGCGAACCACCGACCTCCTAAGTATTTCAATAAAAACCATTTTTCACCAAAACTGGTTACTGAATATCCTATATGTAGCGAGTAAATATTACTTCTTTTTTACGTATAGAGTTAGAATTTTAATATCATTACTCGAAGCTTTATATTCCCTTCCATACTTATAAAGTGTTTCCGTTTTAATCCTTTTCTCAAGATAAAAATAAGATTAATTTGTTTTCAACATAAAGCCGTATGTATATTTTTTGGAAGGATTATTCTGATATTAATTTTACTCTCGCTTTGTATAAAACCCGATAGAAATTTTACTTTTTACTTAGTCTTAAGCGAAATTGTTTCAAGATTTAAGCTGCAGTAAATTGTTTATTAAACATTTTTACTTTTCTTTTAAAAATTAAACTACTATTCTTTATACATTATTTATCTCAAAAATTACGATCCCTGTACCTTAATAAGTTTGAAAATAGAAAATCATATTAAAATATGAATCAAATGTTTCCCTGTCAGATGGAAAGTCATTCAAGTATTAGGGGATTTAAGGAATTGTAATTGATGTTTTGACCAAATATTGTTATGTATTTATTCTGGTTTAAATGACGGCGAAAAAAAGATATATTAAATTTTATTATAAACAAACTGAAATGAAAAGGATTTATATACATATTTTTTTTCTCCAACACTTTAGGGATTCGCATTATTACGTTATAAGATTCAAAAAATACAATACAAAAGTAATTGAAAAAGTCGTTTTTGCAGGATGATTTTTTTTCTTCTTTCAACTAGTTTTATTTAAGTCATTCATTGTTCATAGAGATTTATGTGAGTGTCCTCGTTTTTGTTTCAAAATTACTAGGTTTGCTGCAAATAGTCCTAGTGTCGAGATATTGTAAATGAAATTGCTTAGTTGAGTGAGTGAATATTAACGTCGCTCTGTTAAGCTACACGAGGGCTTTTGGCAACGGACCGCGTGATTTTGAACCATGGTCAAATGACGCGGACGACTCCTAAGCTGGCAGCCCCTCTCCTAACTACCACACCACACCAACGGGAGGACGTTTGAGCTCTCGACAGATTTAACCTGCATCGCTTCCCTACACAGCGGATCTTCAGTGGAACTGGGCTTGAACTCATGACACGTTCACCATGATTCGATACCTTGACCACTTGGCTACCGCAGCAACATGGAATTGCTTAAACCCTTAGAGCAGTGCTTTACAAACTTTCAACATTTGCGACCTAGTTTTTAATTATAATTTTCATCGCTCCCTTCTCTATATAATAACAATGAATTGAATAATGAACTTTGACGCTAAAGCTACAATATGACCAGAAAAAATATCAAGATAAGTATTCAATTTTGTATATGAAAACAACCCTTGGAAGTCACAAGTAATTATATTAAACTTGTTTTTAACTTAGTATTGAGAAATTAATGATCAAATACATTGTGAGCAGTTCTGATACATTTTATAAGTATATTATATCTTTGTAAATGGGTATTTTATTTTTTATTATGTTAGAATGTATTTTATTTTGCTTCCTTCAGTAAATTAGTAACTTTTTTTAAATAATCTTTTACTTTCATCATTTCGATATGCTCGCCCCCCACCACATAAGGTTATCATCCCCCAAAAGGTTTGCAGTTTGAGGAACTCTGCCTTAGAGCATTCTATAAAAAGTTTTCTAAAATCAAGTCTGTCCTCAAAAATATTACATTCATTTTCATGCTTATTTCTTTTCTTAATTATAACATGAAAACACTACAAAATTGATGTTCAGCTTAAAAATTATAATAACCTGTGAAAGAATACACGCCTGGAATAAAATTCAGTTTGAAAGTCTCTTTTTGTTTACTTTCTTTCTATACTTTGATTCTGGCAAACAACATTTATAGAACACGATTTTATCTTTGATGTATTGAAAGGTTTCTTCTTTGAAACTAAGCTGTCTCTAAAGTTGTTTGATATTTAAAACGAAAAAATTTAAGTCCGAGTTTATTTACTTTTTCGATGACATTTTCATACCTTCTAACTTTTACATAATAATTTATAGAATTATATTCCTTTGAATGTAATGATTGCTTTGTTTTGAAACATTGACTTAGTACTAGATAATTTTAAATATTTACATTAACTTTGTGTTAGATGCACATTAATAAAAGCTTTTAATTTAAAACTATTTTACACAATTGGCCAAAAATGAATATTTCTCGTACAAATTAAAAATTATTTAATGAAAACAGATATAATTAAAATCGAAGAAACTTACAGAATTTGAAAATAAAGAAAAATAAAATATACTTATGAATAAAATTCCGGTATTATTTTATTTTAAATATTTTTAGAATACCTGCAGGGAATATATGTTTGAAAATTTTGAAGTGTGTGTGTGTGTGTATGATGTTAGAATTTTCGTTTAAATTTATCAATTATTTATTCAACTATTATTAATCGAGTTTTAGCATGCAGTGTAGGTATTAAAAATAAATTTTTAAATATATCATCTTTCACGAATTTTCCACATTAAATAAATTTATACTATATATTTTTATCATTAATTACATAATATGTTGAAATTTTTAAAAGAAAAACACATTATTGTGATATTTTATAAAATATACACCAAAAACATACATTAACTATTTCATTTTATAGTTCATTATTTTTTCCAATGGAGCTGCATTTTAGCAACTTAGCCTTTGTAGACCCCAAATTTGAAAGCCATTTCGTATTGGCACCCTCTAGTGGCGGCATCGTTACCAAATTTGGACACTTTAACTAGTTTTTAATTCAAACTCACGTCATGTTTCTAATTTTTCCAAAAATACCAGCGGCAAATGGATACTCAAAAGATCTTTTACATGCCACATAATCATATGACATGCGTGCCTACAGTTTTTGCATCCAGAAAATTTATGAACTCCAGCCAGGGTCGAACCCACAACCTTAAGCTTACGAAGCTACTTCTAACCCATCGAGCCGACGATTCATGATAAAGTTAAGAATATAATGATTCTTTCCTTTTAGACACTTTTTTTTCCCTTTAATCAAACTTCTTTCAAGAACTTCTTTTTTAAGAGTATTTTTTTACAAACATACCATCAAACTGCCATACTCTTCAAACTAAATGTCTACAAAATCATATTTATTTATAAAAAAATAAAGTTTTATAGCAAAGAACCTAGATGACAAAACAGCATAATGTCAAGCAATCGAAATAATTACAATGTTATGCATGGTGTCATTTTTTTCACTAATGCTTTCTAAGATATTTCTGAGCTAAATGAGGACTATCAAATCCACTACGGGAGAAAAAAGGTGAAAACGGATAATTGTGTGCGATAAAGTTCTCATTCTTTCTTGTTTCAGAATGTTATTGTTTTATCAAGTTTCAGTTGTTATATCAAGCTTTCCATTGTTTTACCAACAAAAAATAAACAATAGCACGAAATATTCGAGTTGAAATTTTCTTCAAACATGTTTTAACACTAGAACGTCCGGATTTGGATTACCCTTAAACTTCTGCAGGTATCGTTTCGACACCGCGATATAAAATACTAATAATTAAATAACTACTGCACTGCTGTTCAGTAGAGTCTATATATATAATCTTAAGATTTTTTATTACTATATTTCTCATGTAATTATCATAAAATATGATCATTTATATTATAAAAAACTTACGATACAAATTACTTCATCTTGTAAAATGGAATAAAACAATAATATTCATAAAAAAAAAGTATAATAAGCAAAATTATAATTTTTGTGAAAATGCGATTTTTTTCATCATTATTTATCGTTTTTATGCATGTTTTGTGCGTACCTCATTTGCAATGAATACAGTGATATTCAATTTTCCCTGTACGCTTTCTGCACATCATTTTCATGCAGGAGACACATTTTTTTTTATAGTTGCATTTCCATTATACTCTTTAATTTTAGACTGTTTGTTTTTTAGTGAATTTGTAATTCTTTAAATTCAGTATTTACCCGATTTCTTAAATTTCTTGCAATCACGTAATTAGAATGTAATAGCAGATAAGCAAATGCCATGTAACGAAACACTTAAACGCAACGATTTTAGTAAAACTGACTCATTTCTTTTGTGAACCCAATAACACTGCATTCAAGGTCTGATAAATGTGCGAAATCACTTCCGGAAGTTTCTTTTACTAATGGTATCTACTTAGTGAAGTATCTTTTGCTGATTGACAGCTATTCATAATGATAAATTGATGTGTCGAATATACACCAGCGGACATTTTAGGTATTTTAATTGGAAAATCTCTCCAAACTAACCTAGAACGGCAAAACTTTTTCTATGTAATCACCATGGAAAATGATAAAAAGTCACGAAAAATTTACAAAATCCCTGTAAAAATGCGGAAAGGAGAACAAACTAAACAGGCCCCTGTGTCCAGTCGACACCGACGGACTTTCTAGTGCTTTAAGCGTTTTCCATAGGAAAGGAAGACTAAAATAAAGTAATTCTGGTAAAAATTAATAAAAGAAGACATCACAAGAAATATTGTTGTGAACCCAAAGACTTTAACGTAATTTACTTTTAATTTGTAGAGTTAGCGATTAGAGATAGTTAAGTGTAGAGTAGTTAAGTGTTTTTAATGGGGAAGAAAACCATTGTTCATTTGCCTTCTCAATTAGGACACTTGTCTCAATAATGATGACATTAATAAAAAGTCTGGATCATTTCTTTCTGCTGTTATTTTTGCTCTGTGTAGTCAATCATAAGTGATGTTAATATGATAACATTTTACAGGAGTCGTGCATTTATTTCATAAAAAGAAGCAATGTAGGTTGATATATGATTATAAATTTATTTGCAGATTAGGTGTAACAACGAGTTTAGCGAAAATTAAGTATATTTTATTGTAATTATTTGAAATTTAATTAATTATAAAGACATAAATTGTGCAAATTGATTAATGTCTGAAGTAAAATTAACTGTTATTATTTTGCGGAGTCACTCATACATATATTTTATATACTGTTGATGTTAAGAGAATATATGTGTAATTATACTCACAATTATCTGATCTACAGACATGTTTTCCCTTAAATTGATTAAAAAAGTATAGTTCTTTTAAAAAAGGCTTACGTATTACAAAATTTTTTATTTCATTTAAATTCATTTTTAAAAAAATCCTGTATGATATATGGCTTACTTTATTAACAGATTTATTCTTTAAATTAACATATTGAATTTACAATATGAAAAGTTTTCTTTCTTCATTTACAGAGTGAATTTTAAAAAAAAAACAATAACAGGAAAAGTATATTAGAAATAATGATTTTTTTATTATTATTTTTATATACGAATCACAATAGCCTTTGTTGTAAATGCATCTTGTAACAGAAAGGAAATTTGTTAATTGTATTTAAATAATAAATACACTTTTATGCATAGCAATTTTCAAGCCATATCTAACTTACAGAATTTATTGAAGTGGTAAAGATTAAATTATTGCCCCAAATCATATTTATTTCATTTATCAACAAAACAGAATAATACAGAAAACATTAGAAAAACTGATACGAGGTTTTGATTACGATAAACGGTGAAAATACTTTAAAGTGCAAATTAAAAATAGAACTTCCGACTGCCATAAAACTTATTCGGAAATAAAATCAATTTGAAAAACAATTATTCTTTGGCAATGTTTTCAGCAACAGTCCGGAGTCATTCTAAATACAAAACCTTGTTGTTGTTGTTTCTTATCCCCCTTTATCAACAGAAACGTTTATATTAAGTCCATGAACCTTTTGCGATTTTAAACAATGAAGAACTGTAGAAGGACTTGAAAGCAACTGTCTCTTATGGCAACCAATATAAGCCAAGATGTGGGCAGGAGTGGCTTGGGTCACATTGGAATTTTGACAAGGAGAATAAGTTTTAAGACCCGCCATATGCTATTGAGTTCGAGTATGTCCACTGCGAAGCCTAGCAAGAGTAATTTCATCTCGCTTACTGCCTGTTCCAAGCAGAGGAACACCAGGATGGTTTCCTTCATACCACTCATGTACGGGGTCCTGCCTCCAAGAGAAACTGACATCTTGTTTGACTCGGGTAGCAATTTCTGAAAAAAGTAAGGCAACCGCCATATGTAGAACCTCTATGGCTGCCCTCACGGGGCAAACCATCTGCAATCTCATTCCCGCAGATATTCACGCGTGAAGGTATCCAATGAAAAAAGATCTTAACATTGGCACCTCACGCTATTTAATAGCTGGACAACACTCGTTGACGTTCTGTGGTCATTTCTCCCCATTCAGATAGACGCTGAATAGAACTTCAGCCTATCAATCACTCAATATACAAATACCTGTATTGATACTCTCAGTAAAGCAAAATTTCAAAGCATTTTCAATAGCTAAACGTTTTGCTCGAAAAACTGAGCATTCGTCAGGATCTCTCTGACAGATCCTAATACCATTCGTCTTTTGATGAAAATTCTATTACCTGAAACAGGGCCTACACCCATGCTGCTATCAGTATAGATACTAGTTACGCCTAAAACCATAAAAGGTTTTGAATTAATGAGAAGACAATCAACTGGAACGAAAATGCTAACCTTTACAGAACGGACAGCCAATGCTTCAACCAAAATAAATAGACTTTTAAAGGACGTGCATAGTTAAAAAATCGACTGAAGAATCAATTTTTCTCTTAACTGCTTTCTTAACATCATATGTTTTGTCAGATCCCATAAATGCCAATCACTTGATAACATTTTCGTATTTCTTTTCAAACAAGGAGGTCTGCACAATGTTCTCTTCGACAGTTTTTGTATTTCGAAGATCTCCTCTATTTAGCAGGTGAAGAGCACATTACCTTGTGGTCTTGTACGACGGAACGGGCAGTGTCAATCTTATTCAAAAAAAGGAGAAGGCAGAATAGTCAAAAGTTCTCAGTCAATATTTTTCCTAAAAACTACCTGTCTCCTAAATATTACTGATAGTAAAATGCCGTGATACTAGAAAAATGATATAGAATGGATATTTAAGCAGAATTATTTTTAAAAAGTAAAGCATTTCCCCAGTTGGAATATTTGTAATTAAATTATTCGCAATAATAACATTAAATAATATTTACATCTTTTATAAATTTCACATAACGAAATATTCACATTCACTAACTTTCTGTGAGTTTTGTAAATTAAATTGAAATTTTAAATAAAATTTTATGAATTTTCATTTTTTTCATATAAACTGAAGGAGTAAATAACATAATAAAAACTATTTTACTGAAAAATAATAATATAAAGTTTTAAATTCTATTTTGCCGTAAATTTTTTACTTAAATTCTCTTTTTATTTCAATGTTTCAAAGAATGGCAAAATGTATTATTTAAATTTCCATAAAAGTATATAGTAGAATAATACTTAAGATAAAAACAAATTCTTAACTTCTGGAATGTGAAAATACGCAGAGAAGGGGAGAGGGGGATTTTAGAGCCAGAAAAAAATATTCTCTAAACCATACACAAAAATAAATTTCCTAGAAAAATTTAAAATAAATTATTAATTTCAAATTTCACAAAAAAAGTTAATATAAATAAAATAAAATAAATTTTTAAAATAGAAAGCAAATAACTATAGCAAACGATAAAAGACAATTATGGCTTTTTTAAACTTTTTATCCAATTATTTTTAAATAAATTTTCCATTAATCATTTTCATTTCGTTATTAGGATAGGGGGAAAAAACATTGAAAGAAACTGTATTAACCCTTTAGTGAATCATTTACTTCTAGAAAGTTGTATAGAAATATGCTTGATATTTACTTAAGAAAACTCATTTAGCTTACAAGATAAAACTAATTTGACTTTTAACACCATGTTTTGGGTAATATAAGTTTGCTTACCACCGCTTATTGAGGGATATTAGAAAGTAGGAAAATCAAATTTTCTTTATTTCTTTTTTTCTTTAAAGTTATAAAATATGTTTCATAAACATTTCAAAGTGGAGAAAGAATTGTGTGTGTTGTAGCTTTTTTTATTCAATATTACAATATTATTTTAAACGAAATTTTGGAAAACACGAGATACACATAACAGGATTCTGCTATTTTGTTCTGTTTGATGTGCCTTAGTAGAGCTCAATCAACAGCGCTTGTATAAATTCCAAGAAAAGTGGTAAAATTGCTTACCATAGGCATTTGAAAATTAATACAATTGGTGGTAAATATACTTACCATAGACTTAGAATGAGTTAAAAATAGATAACAAAATTAAGCCAGAATTAGAACGTATCTATGAGAAATATTAAATTCAAATAACTGTGACAACCATTTTCAGTCTTCAATTTCCTATACAAAATTGAATGGTAATATGGCCATAATTTTCACATTTTTAATTGTTTGATAATTTTATAATTATAATAAACGGTTAAAGAATAGCAGCTATGATTATATATTATCAAACGCACTGAAAAGAAAGTTAGTGTATTTGTTTATTAAACACGATGCAAGTGAATATCAACTCCTAATATCAATGAAAACTAGTTATTCTGGATGCAAGAATTGAGATAATGATGAACACAAATTGAAAAGTAATTACTTACATTTTATTTTGTAAGGCAAGTTTGTATCGACAGGCACGCTCATTGGTTGGGGAAAAAACGAATATAGCCCACTACGACGACGGGCCTCCAATGAAAATGCCTTTTTACTTAAGTAAAAGGGACATGAATCTCCTTCATATAGCTTTAACAAGCAAACATGAGAACCTTAATTGAGATGTTCCCTTAAAGAAGCATTAATTTCATACTGGGGTTTTTTAAGGTATTTATTTAACACGACAGTAAAATACTGGATTTAAAAAGAAGTTTTGTTCAATAAGTTTGTGTATTAAGTATAATAATTTATAATTTGTTCCTGGAAGAGAGAAATAATATAGGGACAGAAAAGTTTCAAATGATTGTTCGAAGCAATTTTTTAATATAATTTGTGACCTTTTTAAGGTTATTATTCATTCATTTTATTTATATTTGTTATATAAGAACTGTACTGAGCATCGCTGGAAAAATTAAGTTTTACATTTCTTTGTTCAATTCATTCTGGAATCGGCAAAAAAGCACTAGCAAATATTATTTACAGATAAATATTTATTTATCTCCCGATAGCTTTTTAGTTGATGAGCAGGATAAGATTTTTTTTTTCGTTTCTACAGATAATGTTCAAATCATATATAAGTAAAGCTCTTCAAAGTATATCATCTAATTGACTTCCACTGTTTGAAAAAAGCATTTTTTAACCAAACTACTTTAATGAAATATTTCAGATTTTGTCGCAAAAAAAATCCTTTTAAGCAGTTTTTTAAAACTATCCGATTTAAACAAATATAATGCCATTTTCTTTCAAAATTGAGTTTGATGTTACTAATCGCATTTAACAAACTAATTTTTGTTGAAATTCATAAGCTTTTGAAGTCAAATACTCAATAAGTAGTCAAACACAATTCAAGACGTGGTTATAACAAAAACAAAACTGTCTCAGTGACGATTACTATACACAAGAAAGAAAAAAAAAACAAATTCTCTAATACTCATTAAATTTAATTAAAGGTCTTAGTTTCAACGATGAGCACAGATGCATCTTTTTTATATTAAGCAAGAGAAACAACATTTCAAAAGAACCTGAAAGAAATATATTTTAAGAGGATGGCGAGACTTGCTTAGAGATTAAATTTGCGTGCTAATTATTTTGCAAAGTAAGTTTTTCGGCACAATTTAACTGAGGCTGAGTGTGGGGTTTGCACTGTAAGAAAATCTTGAAAGATGATGACGAGGAAGGAGAATGCAAATTAAAAACTCTTAAGTAGACATTTGAGTGCTACTTTGACCCTACTATAATTTTTCATATTTTTTTCAATCTAAAATTAAATTCACGAAGAGGCGTAGAAAGTGCCACGAGAAAAAAAAAAGATGGGTTTTAATAAAAAGCTTTACATTTTTGTTATAAAGTAATTATTTTATCAGCTATTTGAAAATTATTACTTTTTTAGTTTATTTTTTATGATGAACATAGTTAAGTTTATTATTTAAACAAGACTAACACTTTTAGAATGCATGTAAAGTAAAAATTATTGAAATATAAATTTGTCAGGAATTTATTTTCTGTATTTATAAGGCAAATTCTAACAAAATAGGACGTAACAGCAGTGAATTAGCCCAAATTCATTACTATACTGTAAGTAGAAAATATGATGCATCGATATAAAATAAATTATTTGTTCTTAATTGGATTCGAGATAAAATTTTCTTGATATTAAATCTTTATTATCTCTTCGTATAAAAATTATAAAGAACATAACTAATACGAAATCTCTCTTATATTTTCTAATACATCATCAAGACATTTAATTTTATTTTTCGATATCTAATTTCATAAATACATGAGTAGCAGATTAAAAAACATTTTTTTATATATCACGATGTGGTAAATTTGATGTTATTAAATTTGATAGTTCAAAATTATTTTCTACGTAATAGAAATAACTAAATCTTATAAATCGAATGGAAGTCCATGCCAGAGCAATAAAAGTCCCATAAAATGTCAAGTATTCAACAAAATACCTTCAATCTAAGAAAAATATAAAAACTTCAGCCCACTCTCAGTACGTAATAAATCTGGAATAAATCCCATAACTCCAAATATCTATAGAAATTATTTTTAGTAGCCACCAATAAAATGGGTTTTCGAGTTATTCAAATCAATCAAGTTCCGTCTGGAATGGTCGAAAGAGACAGAAATGGCTCGAAAAAGATTCTAAATAAAATCCAGATATGATAAAAATATAAACTGACTTAACATATCAATGCCTTGTTACATTGTTATTTGTATTTTAAAAAAATAAAGCAATTTGTTTTGCATTTTTAAAAGTTAAAGGGAGACGAAGAATAAATCTTAAGACTAAAAAAATGTCGGTTAGTAATTGGTTTTAATTTGTGTCGTACTCTGAAACAGCTCGAGTGCTATGAATACGGAAAACGCATTCTAAGCCACGATCAAGTGATGAGAACGACACATGAGCTGGCATCAACCGCTCTCCAAGCTTCCTTGTCATGCCAACATGAGGATTTTGAGTCATGACAAATTTAACGTGCATCAACCCCTATACAAAGCAGGTATTCAATGGCAGTAGCAAGTTTGCAACCAAGACCCCTTAGTTTGCATGGTCGCAAGAAAAAAAAATGTCGGAACTTATACATAAAAAAATGTCTAAATACAAAACACCATTTTTAACCTCCCCGGCGCCCTAAGAACTTCAAATTGTTACTCCTCCCACTTCCAAAGCTCTCCCCCCCCCATCAGTTCTTTCCTTGCCAATTTTGATTCGGCGGGGATTTTACCTCAATCTCTTACTTTTTTCCCTTTCCTTGTTTTTGCTCTTTGGAGAGTCTTTCCAATATCCACCATCTATGGACCAACCATAGACTGGTAACTTAGCCGTAAAGAAAAGATAGTGGCATGGTTTGGCCCCTCTTGATCACTTTTTGCCTTACGTCGTCCCGGATCACCCAAGCACCCTTTTGAAAATTAGTACAGTAAATTAATGAAATCGTTTGCAATTGCAGTATAGAGTATATATTATTGTATTAACTGTTTTTTCAACGTTTTCATCGCTTATTGCTTTACCATCTTTTAATTTTAAACATCCTTATTCTTTGTTGAATCACTGTCATTGTACTTGTACAACAAAGTCTTTCTTTGAGCTTTGATCATTGCAAAATCATTAATGACAGATTTTTAATCAATTTCTATTGTAATATCATTTTGAGTCCATAGCAATATCATACTGATAAGCTTTTCGTTTTTTCATAGTCAATCTCATTTCAGCCTGTACTCTCTTAAGGGCAGAAATGATTCTCGCATGATTCGCTAGGTGGTGGTACTTTCGTTGTAATTTTAATTTTTTCTATTTTTTTTTCGCTAATTTTTTAAGCATTATGCACGTGCCTAAGCGTAAAAGAGAGCCTGCTTAAATAAATGTTTGTTCAGTTTTGTTTGTAAGAAATGTCTATCTAAAACCATTGTTCGAGCTATTTTTCACGGAAACCAATTTTCTTCGAGATTTTACGAGAGAATCATATACATTTTAATGGTAGGGCAAATTCATATCACGAATGGTAATTCCCAATAAACGGACAGATGAATTACTTTTATATGGTATTGGGTAGCCAAATTTTATCACACATAAAATTGTTCCAACTTAAGTAAAAAAGAAATGGTTTAATTCTTAAAATATATTATAGTATTGTTCTTTTTATTATGTAGGGAATATTCATAAATCTATAGTTGCATAAACTAATAACATTTCAATAAAGTTAGAAATAAATATCAAATATTGTCGACGTTTTTTTTTTTTTTTTTCTTCTCTTAAACTAGCACACTGGCTCTAAACTTCATCAACGATTGGTTGCTTATTAACGTTACACTACGAAACAACACGAGAGACCTCGTCATTTTAAACCACCGTCAAATAACAAGGATGACGACACCTAAGCTGGCACTCCATTCTGTAAGTTTCCATACCATGTCCAGGGACGTCTTAAGGCATGGGCCAATTGGGCCCGGGACTCGTCCTAAATGGGGGCTTCATTTCATTCTCGACTTTGTGTTAATAAGATGATGATCCGGATAATTTTAATGGTCAATTATTATTCCCGTACATATTCTCCGAAAAACAGAGAATTTCAAACTACCTCCCAACTGGCAAAAGCGATAAGACTGCATAATTATGTGATGACCGTTATCTATGTCTAGGCCTAAGCTTAATGCCACAAACAATCATTTAACTCATTTAGTTAAAATGCAGCCATCGGTCAAGACTTTTTGTGCCTAGGGTTTTGAGATTTTGAGTTCTTGCACATTTATTTGTATAAAGTTACCATTTGAACGAGTATTTGACAATGCATGCTATATACTGTTTACTTGTAAATATCTCAGGTAGGGCCTACTTTTGCATAAGGGTCCAGGGCCTCAAAGAGTCTTAAGACATCCCTGACGATGCCAACGTAAAGTCATTATGAGTCAACAGATTTAACATGCATAATTCTCTCTATAAACGGTTTTCAGTGGAACCAGAAGCAATAGCCAGAACAAGAAAAATATTGGTCACATTTCATGATCATGACCACTGAGTGACAATGGCCGCAAAAACGGTCAAGGAAATATCCTTTCACTTTAATTTAATGCAATAAACGTGGATTAATTTGATAACGTTGAGTTTGCCTTTCAATGCTGCTACTAGTCAACGCGTCTGAACAGATTAGAACATGTTCACTATTTTTCTAATTATAACTATTTATGTGTTTCTCGAAAAACAGATCGGAACTTAATTTTGTTACATCTATCAAGCTGCAAGTATGTAACATTAATTGTTTAAAAACAACTACTCCTTTAGTATTTGAATTCTAGACACTTATAGTTTATTTAAGAAACAGACGCAAACAATCGCTTTTACATTTTCTGTTAATACAGAACTCAGAAATGTCTCCAAGGCTTCTTGATGTTGATATTGACAATAAAGATACAAAAGGAAACAATGTAATATTCTTTTATGTTAAATGAAGAAGAGATATCTGGGAAAAGTAAGAATTATTCATCAGCAATCAGCCATCAAAGAAGAAACAATTATTTAAGAGCCGTTTATCTATTACCACTCTTTATTCTTATTTCAGATAAACTTTGAAGCATTGGAGTGGGAAAAAAGTTCTTGATTTTTTTCTGGCGATTTGTTAACAAGACTATGCGATAACTTCTTTTCCGTGTTCAACCAATCAACTGTAATTGACGAATATATACGTCATTGAGAAGATGTAGGGCTTTGTGTCGTGACGAGTATACTCGTCATGCGTAAAAAGTAGTGACCATTGGCTATTTAAATTGTAATTTTTGAGAAAAGCAAAACATATTCTGAAATTGTAAGATGTTCAGTACATTTCGAAGCCATGTCGGAGAAAAACAAATAAATAAATAACAAAAATTTTAAGATGAACTCTTGCGTCCCCTTAGGCACCGGCTGAAACAGAGTACAAGTTCCCATAACGAATTTATTTATAGGAGATGATAATGATTTTTAGATGTTAGCCTAAAAGGAGTAAAGGCAAAAGTCGGAAAAAGCTGATTTATAATAAGGTTCATCCAGATGTGGTCAGCCATGGGACAAGTACGTAGCGCCGACCAGGCGTTGAGCTCTTTGATAGCTGCTAGCTCGTAGTTACCTAGCTATCGAGTGGTGTGAATGCCAATTCTCTTTGATGTTAGAACCATGTGTTGACATTAGAGTAATGGTCCAAAGCCATGCGGCCTAAAGAACAGTTATTTTATTGGGATTTATTGGGATTAAAAAGACTGTGATCACCCTACAGAAGTGGTGCGTACAACATTTTTTAAGGGGGAGGGGGTGTTTATGATCAAAAGTCCCTCCTTCTTGTATCATACCTCAATTCGCCGCCAAACGTAATATTTTGATTTCGTTGATTTTGAAAACAAATAACAGTAAAAGTAAATTATTGAATGAATAATTAGCATTGATTAATAAAATAAATTGTTAATAACAAATACTCAATTATATTTTGCGTACTATATACATAGGATTATCAACAATAAAAAAAATCGAGCTAATGCGGGGGTGGGGGAGTTTGGATCCGGGGACCTTCTACTTGTGTGTGCGACTGTCCTACAACATATATTGCAGAACTTCCTTCCTGTCATCAAAACAGGTAAAAATAACAATCCAGGGCCCACGATCAAATGTCTACCATTCTCGTATCATACCTCAATTCGCCACCAAACATAATATTTTGATTCTAGTGA
>BMAO01039703.1:42214-95942 GCA_019973975.1 Trichonephila clavata
CCCCAATGACATTCATTTTCTCGTAAATCATTTTATTCTTTATAAGAATTATTTTTTAACTTTTTAGTTCGATTCAGTATAAAAGCGTGTTTTTTAGTTTTTTTCAAACTATAATTTATTACGAAGAAACTTGAAATATATATATGCAGTACTCTTATGTTCTGAAGTCATTTATTCGAGGTATTATCCCAGTCCTTCGAAAAAATAGTATACTTTTAGAATTACAACTTTTGAAGTTCATTAGTTATATCAATTCTTTAAAATAAACAGTGCTTCGATGTAGAAGTCTAGTTTTCTTTGCGCTCTCATCCCTGTTTTTATTTTTAAAGCTATCGTTTTTATTCCCGGCGTATAACATGCACCAGTAAGTTTCGATCTCATTTTTTTGTATTGAAAGAGTGCCGGATTTTACGATAATTATTCTTCCCGTTAACTGGGAAGAGTACTGAATTCTTTGCAACAAATTTCCGTCATTTTATTACATAGGGTGCATTTTTGTTACGCGATCACCTACGAAAGGCTTTCTAATGTAGGAAAGATTCATGCATTTGTAATTCTCTTTTGAAGTAACTCGAAATTATTCTAGAATTATCTAGTAAACACAGTAAATTAACTTCTAATAAGAGAAAATCCAAACACAGATATAAATCCTCAACAGTAGTGCAAAGTTCGCTCAAACATAAAATATAGCAATTCAAGTACTACATAGTACAGTGCTTTTCAAACTTTCAATATTTGCGACCCAATATTCAATCATAATTTTCTTCGCCCCCCCCCCACTTCCATACAATGACAATGTTTTGAATTCAATAATACTATACTTTAATGCTAAGGCTACAATATGACTTTATCCCTTTAAGTGCCACCAGCGTATATAAACGTCTCGCTCAACCAAAGATTTTATTTCCCCGGACGTATATATACGTCTTTGAGAAGTACCTTTTTTTCTGCGCACTTCATCCATAATATTATTCCAAAGACATTTAAACGCAATTCAATGACCTTCACAGTGTTTGCGAAGGATTTACTTATTTCAGGGGATTTTCTTCTGCATTCATTTTCTTTCCTTCCCCCAATACAATACATATGCGTGCCTACGGGGAAAACAGGGGCATTGGAGAGCAAATCACGTATGTTTTAATCGACAGGTAAGGGACAGATTATTAACCGTACAAACTACCAAGATAAGTGTTAATTTTTGAATGTAATTTCATACATGATAAACCCATGGGGTAACTGGTAATTATTAAACTTGTCTTAACTTAGTATAGTTAAATTAATTATAAATACATTGTGCAATACTGATACATTTTTAAGTGCTTACTTTCCGTAAATTAATAATATATTTAAATATTTTATTTTCGACTTTTCGATATACTCGCACCCCCCTCTTTAGAGTTAGTACGCTCCCCTAGGGGGGCACGCCCCACAGTTTGAGAAACGCTGACAGAGTAACAATATCGCATGAATAGATTACTAGTTTCTTTCTAGTCTTTTTCTGGTACCTTCCATCCTTATAAACACTAAAATCAAACTTTTAATGTGTTCTTTTCAATTAAAAATATTACACTTTCAATGAAACCATGCTTAAAAATTAAGTAAAATCTGTAGCGACATTCATATATATATATACGCAGTTTTAAACACGTAATTTGACACAACTTTTCGACGATTCTTTAATATGCAACTATAAAAATATTCATATTTCATTCAAATATAAAATTTCTACAGCTTCGATTTTTTTTATCTTTGATCTCCGCTTTTCGAATAAAAACTTTAGCTTTAAAACTTTTTTAAAATTCTTAACTAATGCTGAATTCTTTAAACTGAAATATTTATGAACACGATATTTGGATACAGACGATTATTATTTCGGAAACATTTTCATGATGTTAAAATAAACAACCAGAATGCTTTCAAATTAAACAAATATATGCAAAACTTATTCGCTCCTTCGAAAAATATTTCCTTTATTTTATATAATAACCTTCGGAATAATTTCATCATTTAATGCCTTGGACTAAACCATCTACGAAAATAACAAAAAGAACAAATAAAGCCCATCGAAACCAAAAGAACAAAACCCCGAACAATTTCTTCTCGTTTAAGAACCGAGTTGCTTTGCATAGTAAACAAAATTAATCCTCCAAAACTTTCCAGCACCGGAAATTTATAACAGAAAAATACTAATAAGCGACTTCTCCAGAAAAAGGAGATATAAAATAAAAGTTTCGGGAAAATTAGTGGGGAAAAGGAGAAGGACATCACAAAAGGGTTGACGGGTCCTCCTCCTAAGAAAGATATTTTAATTTGTAGAGTTAGCAAAGTACAGCGATAACCAGGTTAAGTGCTTCAACAGCGAAGAGCAGCATTGTTCATTCATCTTTTCAAATAGAGAACACTTACCTCAATAATGATGACATTATTAAGAAGTAAAGAGATAACTTTTTTTTTTTTTAACTGGAAAACTTGTAGTATCGGATGTTATTTTGATAACAGTCTGCTAGAATACTTTAATTTCATGGAAAAAAGTAAAGAACAGTGAGAAATATATGTTGGTTATTATTAAATTTTTGAGGAGATTGGATTGTGATGAAAAGGAAATGTTCGTTTTAATTTCGTGAAATTTAATTAGGCGTTGAGAAGATAACGTGCAGTGCCACCCGATAAATTTAATAACAAAATTAATTATATCAATATTTGTTTTATATAATTAAAATGTGCTTTATTGTGTTTGCATAGTCGATGATGTTACAATGTGGGCATTTAAAAATTAAAATGGCGTGCATGTTATTAATCACGAGTTTATAATCGAGTATGTAAAAATTAAATTTTCAAGCTTCCGTGATAAGAATTTTTCCAACATTAGTTACAATTAAGGACTTAGTGAGATAATACACTTAGTATAGAATACTTGTTGTCCATAATGTTCTTATCTACTTTGTTATCTGTAGAACACTTTTTTCTGATATATAAATTTTAAACTTGTTGAATTTTTGTAAGTTTTCTCAGGAAATTGGTTTTTTAAACTGAATTTCAAATATTCTACAGAAAAACTTTACGTATTGTCACATATTCAGGTAAGATGATGGTTTGTCAATATTTTACAATAGATTGAATGTAATAAATAAACGAATAGAATTTACAAAATAATCGAATAAACAATTATAAATATTTGCCACTAAGTTCGGAACAGGGGTTTTGAAGAAGTGTATAAATGGATAGTTTTTCTGATATTTACTGCCAATTTAATTAGAATATACTTATAAAATATTTTTTTAAATATTATTACAATAAAAAATTATTTAAAGGAAAGTTTTCTGCGATAAAAATGAAAAAATAAACTTACTTATATTTAAAACTCAAAAAACGCACCTAACACATTTTCAAAACATTCTTATTTTATGAAAAATGCTTCTATAATAACAATATTTTACTTTTATATAGCTAGAACTTCTATACCAGGTTTGACCAAAGATTTTTGAAATATATAATTTAAAAGTGGATTTATTCATATTTTATGATATCAAAGTAGAGAGGAACCTGACTAAGAAAAAACACGTTTTATTGTTTCAATTGATCGTAGCTCTGAAAATAATGTGTTTTTTTCCAAAACTTATAATTCAGACCCAGTACAGAGGTCTTAACTATAAATAGGCAAAATAGTATTATTATATGAACGTTTTCCATAAAAGTTGAATGTTTTAGAATAGGGCCATTCTTCATTTTTCACCAAAAAAATTGCATTGGAAAAATTTTTTCTTGCAATAATAATCTTAAAATAATTTTATATGTATATTCTAATTCAACTGACACTAAACATCAAAAAAAGTATTCATAATTATTGTTCAGAACTTTGTCACCTTAAAAATACAGTCAAAAAAAAAGTTAGAAAATAAAAAATATATATATCTATAAAACTTAATTTTTTTTCTTTTGCGTTTCTTTTTTTTATTTCCACAGTCAGAAAAATTTAGATTACACGTTAATTTCAATAATAACCCCAATTTTTTTTGTATATTTTGTTTCGATTCACGCCGGAAGCTTCCCCCTCAATATTAGAAATTTAAATAAATTCAAATCATATAATTTGCTGCCCCATTTAAAAAATATTTTTAAATAAACTTCACCACACGAGTTTTTAGAATAATTGATAGTAACATAATCAAATAGAATAGAAGAAACCAGATATATATACTTTTAAAAAATTCCAATTTTTATTTAATTATTATAAACGTGTTTTTCAATTTTACTTTAATTTAAATATTTTCAAACTTGTATTGTGAACCTGAACCGAAGCACAAAATTAAATTTATTTAGCTTCAATTCTTAAATTTGATACCGAAATATTTTTTTTTACCACGGAAAAAGTCGTATGTTATTTCTTATCACGTACTCAGTTAAAAGAAAACTGAGCTAAAGTATTATAAACAACAAATTTCAGATTTCATTTATTCCTTTATTAACTGTTTTGTTGAGAAAATTTACTTTTTAACGAAAGTAAAACCTTATTATTCTGGGTGTTACATTTTAAAGAGAGGAAAAAATAATAAACTAATTTTCAAGCACAAAACAAGACGAAAACTAATCGTTTGTATTTTATTATGTAAGGCGAGTCACTATCGGCAGGCATTACATCACGCTCATTGGTGGAAAGAAAACGAATGCAGCTGTCTCTGACGACGTGCCTCCAATGAAAATGCGTCCTTTTACTTAAGCAAGCGACACATATCTTGTTCACTTAGTTCTAATGAGGGAACATGTGCGAGAACCTTAGTTAGGAATTATTCCCACAGGAGTATTAAGCAAGCTTATTTTTGCTCTGCGTTCAGCTAAGTTGACGGCTATATACTGGAGCCAAAAAGAAATCGTATTAAGATATTATCTTAATCGTAATCGCCTGTTTATTTTTTTTATTAGAATGCACACAGATTTTTTCCCTCCTCTTTCGAATAGAAAAATTAACTTTATATTTTGCAGAGCAATTTAGATTTTAAAAATATTTATTCCATGTAATATCGATTTAGGAAAAAAAAATATCGTTTGCTTACCTCGAATAAATAATAATGACTGATTTGTGGTTTTTGATTCGATGGTTTAGTGCTCAAAATATGGCGCAATTTTAAAAAAAAACGAAAAATTTTAATTAAAAACGGGACGTAACAAACACGAACACATATTTACAAGAAAGAATATTGAAAAATCTTTAAAATCTAATGAAATCAATCAGTAAAGGCAACAGCTTTTTCTATTGTGTGTCAAAAACACATATCATATTCGAATTCAATCAGTCAGCTGCCCGATTCTTACTTAAGAGATTCATTACAAAATGGTTGCCAACTTTATCAGCATAAATTGTAATATTAAACGATTTTACTCTAAAATTTTTTTAACCCATAAAAATTATTATCAATCTAATTTTAGCTTTCCTACTAATGGAAATAGATTAAAAATATTTTACTTTATATTAAACCCTGAGCAGACTACCTAACACTGCACACACCCAAATTAATATTAATTTTACATGGACTCCCACACCATTGACGAGGATCCCAAGAGTCCATAGGAACAACTTTGGTAACCTATGGTCTAGATAAGGGGTACTCAACCTTTTTTTCTGCCGGACCGCAGACATATATTAGCTATTTCACGCTGGCCGCATGAGGAAGATTAATGGAGGGGGAGGGGGAGAAATGCTCTTTAAGACCAAGATAACATACAATTTAAAATATTGAAATTTATCAAAATATTAAAAAACTGTTTTTGCTTTTTTTAATTATTATATATATATATATATATATATAGTCACTGGATTTTTCTTAATTGGAAACATTTAAGAATCACTCTTTCACAATTTCTGCATCAGTAAACGGTTTCATATGATTACCAATGATATAACAAATTTCATAGGGTGCCTTTGTTATCCTGTGATATTGTCACTGACAAAACACTTTTTTGCTGTTGTAAAGATTATTCAAGAAAGCCTATTTATCATCTCTTGAAAGAGATCTTCAAGGGAATGTGCCATTGAACGATTTCTGTTTAATGAAATCTTTTAAATACACTTTCGTGACAAATCAAACAATTACTGAAACATGCTTGTTTTTCACTACAAAATAGTCACCTACCCAATCGTCTTGAAACAATCTATTTTCTTCTAATATTTTTCGCTTGCAAGATTCGAAAGATAGTTAAAAATTAGTTCCACTCATAAAATGGTCGCTACTCCACTGTTGTTTATTAACACTGATCAGTAAAAAAAATATCAATTCGCCCCCATACAACATCGACAACCGAAAGCAAAATTGATATATTTGATTTAACAAAGAATTTCCCACCAAATTTTTATAAATATATGAATTTTTCAGAGCAATGGGTCATAACCGGGCCATTTAAAAAGACCCGGTGATCCGCATGCAGCCCGCGGGCCGCAAGTTGAGTATCGCTGGTCTAAATGTCCGAATGTGTATACTGACCAACTCACCACAGACTTATCTAGTTATTTTGTTGTTTCTGATACCACTTGATGGATGGTTCAGATCGAAGCCCACGAAATTCATTATGGCAAGGGGTTTGTATTATATCTGTCGTTATCCGTAACTTTGAGCACCATGAAGGTAACAAGACGATTTTGACTAAGTTGCACCCTAATTTTGAGGGAAAACACCCCGTGGGGTGATCAAGGACCTCCCATCTATCTTCCCTTTCCACCAACCCCTCGAAAGGACTTGCAGTTCGACAAATATTTAGAGTATCCCCATGCCGCAAGCAGGCACCATACATTTACAAATATCCATATCTTCTCCAGGATTCGAACCCAGGTCCCACGGGACAGCAGTCTTTGTCATTATTCACAATACCGGAGGGGATTATCAAGTAAATTATGCAGCTTGTTTAGATATTTTTTTCTTAAGATCTGGCGTATAACGCGCACTTTTAACGCAAAAATGATATTGAAATTTACGGG
Source organism: Trichonephila clavata (assembly GCA_019973975.1). Lineage (NCBI taxonomy): Eukaryota > Metazoa > Arthropoda > Arachnida > Araneae > Nephilidae > Trichonephila > Trichonephila clavata. The sequence continues at coordinate 49,182 of BMAO01039703.1, forward strand.
GGCGCGTTATGTGCAGACTATAAAATGACAGCTTAAGACATGAGAATAGAAAAAATTTCAATTCTAGATATATCGAAAAAGTTCTGTTTTTTTTGTGTTTTTTTTAAGAAAATACATTTTGTATGAACTTAAAAGAGTTGCAGTTCTTGAAGTATACTATTTATTTTTTTAATAGGAACTCGGAATAATACCTCGGAAATGCGACTTCAAAGCATAAGAGCATTGGGGTGCGCGTTATACGGAGAATACACCTAAAAATTAATAATTTCAGCTTGAAAATATAGGTTCGCATTATACGATGGATATTTCTATTTGTATCTCTGTCAGTTTATTTCTTAATTTTGATCAGAAGGTATGTATGGGGACTGGACATCTACCATTCCATCTACGGCAACTTACTATAAGTTCAGCTGTGGCTGAATGATTGTGTTACTGGTAAAAGTCCCCATTTAATTTAGCACCATAGTCAAATGAAATAATCCGAATTTTCACATTAAACCAATGGAAGGACTTTGAACACTTTGCCGGGACGCTAGTGTTCTTTGACGCCGGGTTCTACCATATCAGCGCTGTTGAGTTCATTGCTAAGGCCATGGATTTCTCCTGATGAAGGCGGCGTAGCAACGAGCTGGGAAATGTGGAGCGCAGGTACTGGTAAGGCTGTTGGAATAAAGAAGCTTGTAGCAATGTCTCTGTGTGTCAGTGTTGGTATGTCTGTGTCTTTCCTAGCAAATTGATAGTCTCTTTTTTGGTCGAATAAGTTCCACCCGTGAAAGTGACACGCGGTGTAGAGTCACTTCTATTTGGGAAAACCATTCTACTATTGGTCCATGTCCCCCTTCACGCGGTGTACTTTGAAGCCGGCGGCAGGTGTGGAAACTGCGCCGGTCACCTTGCTGTCGGCGGGATCAAGGTTGACCTCCCTGAGAATATCAGCGCTGGGGTATCCAGGCTGGGATACTTTCCCATTCGAAACTGCTTGACCGTTGAGACGTCACTCGCTCCCAACGGGAAATGTATCCTTTGGTGTAGAACGCCGTAACTTCTGCAAAAGAGCGACTACGAGCTCTTGACCAAAATCACCAGGTTAGTCAGACAACCACAGAAAAAAAAATCAATCTACCATTAAATTAACATTCTTCATTTCTTTAATATCTAAAAATGGGAACTTTGAAGAATATTTAATGCAGCTTACAGAAAAATTTCTCTCAGAAATTCTTTAAAGTAATTATTTTGTCTTTTTTCCCCAATTGTGAATCTTCTTTGTATAATGCAGGAGAAAAAAAAGATGAAAGTATTATCAACACACACATTTTAAACTAAAATATCCTTATCAAAATGTAGACCAATGTTGTTTGAAATAAGCTTACTTTTAATTCACAAATAGAAGCCTAACGCCTCGACAATGAAATTTAAATGTTAAAGTTTGTTTAAAATAAACCTTAAAAAAAGGATTAGAATAAACCTAAGTAGTCTTGATGATGAACATGAAAAAAAAGAAGAAAAAGAATTCTAATATTCATTAAATTTAATTAAATGTGTTCGTTCCGAGATGGATCAGATACATTTTTTCCCTGAAAGGAATGAAACAATATTTCGAAAGAACTTGAAAGAAAAGCTTTAAAGAAAGAAGCAAGTTGCTTAGAGATTATATTTAGGTGCTAATTATTTAGAAGGTTATTTTTGGGAATAAGCTAGCAGAAGACGTAAGCTTAGGTTCGAGGTTTTAGGAAAGCCTTGAAAGACAATGACGGGGAAGAAAATTAAAAACTCTTAAGTAGACATTTCAGTGCAACTTTGACCCTCTTTTTTAATTTTTCTCAACGTAAAATTCTCCCCTTTAAAAGACGTGCAAAATGTCACAGGGGAAAAAAATCTTTACACGCATCTTTAAGTTTATGATATAAATTAATTATTTATCTTTTATCCACTAATTAAAAGTCATTGCTTTTGTTTTTAACTTCCTAAGTTTTTCATAATGAGCATAATTAAGTTGATTATTCGAGAACCTGAATGGTTTTTATAATGTGTCAATAATTAAAAATCGTTGAAATAGGTTGACATAAAAATGTTTTTTATTAAAAGGTTGAATAATTGGTAATTATCGTATTCGAAAAACTTCAAATAATCCGAGTTCATAAAACATTAAAATTTAATAAATGTCAGTATTTTATTTATTTATAACAAAAAATACTTAAATAAGATACATTTTATACGAAAAACATTGAATATTTTAATGTAACTTTTTATTCAAATAATTGTATATCCGAAATAAATATAAGCGTAGGTATTTGCTTTGTAAAAAGAAATAATATATAATCCTTTTTGATTTAAGTTTCTATATACATAATTAATATTTAGTTTTAAATATAAAGAATGAGAAATACTCCTGGATTTTTGTTCTCTTCCCAATATATCTTTTTGTTTTAAAATTCTGTGAGAACACATATTTTTCAGCTGAGAAAGAATTGCATGTATTCACAGTCTTATTTATTTTGAAACAAATTGTTTCAGATACGAAGCTGTGTAACTTTATATTGTCTTGTGAAATAAATCTAATAATTCTTCACACGTTTGAAACTTGTTAAGACAGTCACGTTTGTGTATAGTAAAAAATTGAATATGGCTGTGTATTATTGCGGAGTTGTGTGAAAACGTTTACATATATAAAAATAATTTTATACTTAAGCTTCAGTAGATAATATAGCTTAATTTTTAATGTTTAAAATATATTTTTCAACTAATTTTTACAAATTTTAAAGTAATTTTTTCCCGTTAATTTTTTTAAATTTGATATTATACATGAGATAGCATTATAGAATGTTTTTCTTGAACGTAATAATCTTTAATACAAAGACATTTTGAATTGTTTTAAATTAAGGCTTCCCAAATCTATTGTTAATGGCAACGAGCCCTGTGATATCAAACCATAATGGGAAACAGTAGCGTAGGAACGGGGAGGAATGAGTGGGGGAGAGTTAAATTAACATCGCTCTACAAGTCAGCACGAGGACTATTAGCATCACGGTCAAGTGACGAGGACAAAACCTGAGCTGGTACCATCCTCTCCTAGCCTCCACTCCTTACCAATGGGATGTGCATTGGTAAGGGCATTTGAGGGTCGACAGATTTAATGTGTAGCGGCTCCCTCAACACGGCGGGTCTCATGACACGAGTCTGTGACCTTGACCACTAGGTTACAGCAACCACGTTGTGACGGGTGAGGCAGGGATTTTAATCCCCTTTTCCATAAAGATTGTTGTAAACTTAAGTTTTAAGCAGATCATTTTTAATAAATAAAATTTTTCTTCCGATAACTCCTTTCCAAACAATATTAATGCTCGAAATCCAATATTCCGCGTAAATATTATTTTTCCATCAGCAAAAATAAACAGTAAAATTTGAAATTAATAGTGAGATATGAGTTGAAGTAGGAGAATGTCCAACCCCCCCCCCCTAAAAATTTCATGAGAAATAAGGTAAAATTCGAAATTTGTACCCCTGGTAGTCTATGGTGAAGAAACGAGGACAACGCTTGAGCTGACAACGTTGTCTCCTAACTACCTCGCCAACGGGAGGACTTAAATCCTCGCCAGATTTTAAGTGCATCAGCCCTTCTACTCCTGTATCTTCAGTGGCACTAAGGCTCAGACTCATAACACGCCGACTACGACTTCGTGACCATGACCACTAAGCTATCAGAATAATTGACATGGTGTGGAAATAAGGAGGATAGGATAAAAACCATGTGCCATCCTCGTTGCTTTTTAACACGTTTTTATAAGTTCCACTTGTATGCAACTGAATCTTGGAACTCGATTTTTACCCACTTTAAAAGGTCAGATTAATTCGAAATTTTGCACACTTGTCAAAAACCGATGACAATACAATAATTACATAATTTCGTTCCATTTTCTTGATCAGGACATCAGGAATAACGATATCTTGATTTGGCGACTAATTCCATATATACCATTTCAAGATTTGGCGATTAATTCCAGATTTAGTGACTAAAAGGTTTCGGTGCAACTCCTAAAATGAATACACACTTGTGGTTTAGAAAAGAAAAAAAAAATTGTTCTTTATATGAGCAAGGGTAGGTTGGGTGCGTCAGCTATTTCTTGCCATAATATAAACAATTGTAGAGTTTTTCTGAAGATGGAAATTTAAAAAAAAGACTCAGCATGGGAAAAAATAATTTATGTTCCAACTGTTAAATCTTTTTTGTTTTTATGAAGCGATACGTACGATGTGTTTATTAACTCACTTTCTTGGATGTCTGTCCCGGAGGAATTTTGTAATTGATTTTAAACTGACTTCCCGATGAGCTTTGGGACTTCAAATTTGGACCATAGCTCAGAAGTGGGTGACAATGCATGAAAATGTGGAAAAAGACGAAGAAAAAACAGTGAAAAGTAGGAATTTCGGAAAAGAAGTAAGAAATTATAACAATTAACAAAGAGCACCACACGCTTTTACCCCTAATGACATTAATTTTCTCCTTAATCATTTTATTCTTATATAAAGAAGTATTTTTTTTTTTTACTTTTTAGTTGGATTCAGTATAAAAGCGTGTTTTTTAGTTTGTTTAAACTATAATTTATTAGTGGCTAAAGTTGCTGCTTTATATGTGCGGCTATTTACGATGTTGATAATCAATTAATTAACCTGTTTTAAAGAAGCTGAAATGAAAATGGAATCAGTTAATTAGAGACCCCAGATAAAATTATTGAAAAGGAAATCAATAAATGTTTTTATTTACTCATCACTCTAGTAATACAGCATATACGTAGCTTTTCAAAGGAATCAAATATTTTCTGAAACATTTTCTTCTATCTAAAATCGCTTTCGATTTAAACTCAAATATTCCGAAACACTCGAAATACAACGAAGTGAAAAAATCTCTGTTTTTATCCATCAGTTTTTGGAGTCATTTTTTATGCGAATTTCCTTATCACATTACACAAAGGATAAATACAGAAACAGGAATCAATAACAACTAAACAAACACTGAAATACCAAATCTCAGATCAAAGGTAAGTTAAACAAACAATCTAAATTGAAAAAGAACCGTTCCGATTCTTTTTCCTTAGTGTTGTTCTTTGACATCCGCAGTCAGTGCTTATAAATATCTTACTCCGGTATATACCCTACAGGTTCTTTTGGTTGGATATTTCTAAAAAGCTTTGATGTGGGTGTCTTAAGATCAAATGTGTATTTTAAACATGAATAAAATTGTTAATTGTGTCTGTCGTTATTGGATAAATCATTAGAATAATAATATTAGATAAATATTGAAAACCAATATCTTTGTAGATTTTACAATAAAAAAAATGTGCTTTTCAGTGATAAAGAAAGGTATAGAAAAAAGTAGAATGTAAAGAATGCTAAACATTTTAAATGAATACCTTTTTAAATATTTTTTTTTAAAGTTTTTTGTCTTAATTTTTTCTTTAAATGGCGATCAAATAATTTTAATTCATTTTTTTCGCTCGTAGTTAAAAGGAAAAATAAAACAGAAAATTTCATTAATTTTTATTTTATTATTTCAATATTTGTAATAGCAGCATACATATAAGAAATATATTTCATTTTTAAAATACACAATATCCAAATCTACTGATAATTTTTGAGTAACATGAAAATGCTTAAATTAGAATTCTAATACGAGGGTCACTCTAAAATGCGAGAAATATTACTAGGTTTTTAAAGTTATACTTTCGGTATACAATATACGGTAAACTGTGGTCCCTAAAAAAACATGCTATATGCATCGACCAAAATATTGTTGACACAGGCACAGCTAGTCCTGCGAGGCCCCTGTATCAAAATTCCTTGTGGGACCCCTAACATTTTACTATATTTTCTCACGCATTTTGGGTTCCCTGTAGCGTGTGGCTCGTATCATTGATACGGCTAATATAGTGGTAGCTAGGCCTCTCATTGTTGAATAAAAATATCTAAGTCTAAACTATCAAAGTTATACTTTTTTCAAATAGCAGATATTGGTTTGACAATGATGATATACAGTTGCATCCAAAATTGAAATTCATAACCATGTGTAAGAAATAAGCATAAAATGCAATTATGCATACTTAACATTGTTTTTTTACAAAATAAAAATACATTATTATTCTATGTAGAGCATGTAATTCATCGAATGTCATTCAATAAGGTTTTAAAAGATTAACGTTAAGTTAACTTAAACAAAAGCCCCATTCTTCTGAATATTTTGAATTTTTATATCTTTGCAGTACATAATTTTTTTAAAAAGGAAAGGAAGCATCTTTCAAAAACTATCCAATTATTAAGACATTTTACAAAATATTTTTAACAAATATACAGATTTTAACAAATATTAAACTAACCAAGGCTAATTAATTATAATTTCGTTCGTGTGTGTGGCTCTCGTTTCTACTTCTCAATTAGTAGAACTCTAATAAATGTGACAGTCCTTAATCTCTTTTTACTATCATCGTTTCAGTTTTCTGAAGAGGTAATCAATAAAGCCATTACAACATTGTCGATATCCTTGAAAAGTTGGATGACTTTAAATGTAGCCGCATATCCTGTATGCACATTTGAGTGTATTATAATGCCGTAAGAGCAACATGATCACTATTGGCGACATACCTCGCAATGTTGAACTTTATTCAAGTGATAATGATATCACTTGAGGCCAATAGCGCACACAAAAATTTTTCAAGGGTCGATTACTCGTATCATACCTCAAGACAACACCAATTGATTCTTCTGATTTTGTTAACAAAAAACAGTAAAAAATAAATTATTGAATTAATAATTAGCATTAATTACTAAAATAAAATGTTGATTACAAGTACTTCTTGTTGTTGTTGTTGTCGCTGTTGTTGTGGAATAAGTTGCCAGAGCTTGTGTGATAGGTTGGACTTCTTAACAATAGATGGTGACACCACCAATCTGCACCTCCACAATTTAGGCATAGAACTGAAGGGGAGGGAAATATTCTCCAGCCCCCTGCACTCGTGGTTTCTGCTACGACCGCCCACAAGACTTTCGGACCCACTGATTTAACGAGCACGTACTCCGTGTGTACTCGGAGAGGGTATTTGGTGGCATCAGGCATCGAACCAAGGACCTCCGGTCTGGAGACCGATGCTATAACTACTAGGCTACCCACGGCCCTAATTGCAATTACTTAATTAAATTTTACGTTATATATACGATTATCATCAATCGAAAAAAACTCAAGAGCTTTTGGGGGGGTGTCCGGATCCCTAGTACACCCCCCTTGTGTGCGCCAGTGCTTGAGGCGTCTTCTTACTCACCAAACTTTCACAATATCAATGTAAAGATTTTGTTCTTTAGCAGATTTCTCATATATTAGAATTACAAGGTAACAAGAACTACACCTAGACTGACCTAGGCTGACAATTTTATTCTAAACATACACACCAAGGCGAAGTGTTAACCCTGAACCTCTAAAAAGATAATGCGCACCCCACTCAAATTCTCAATAAGCCTTTTTTAGCATTAAGACTCTAACCTTCGAATAAGTGAGTGAGTGAATATTAACGTCGCACTATTCTGCTATACTCGAGGTGTTTCGGCGAAGGACCTCGTAATTTTGAACCATAGTCTAGTGACGAGGACAACACCTGAACTGGAACCCCCTCTCCTAACTTCCACACCACACCAACGGGAGGTCGTTTGAGCCTCGACACATTTAACGCGCATTGCAACCTACACGATGGGTCTTCAGCGGTACTGGGCTCGAACTCATGATATGGCAGCCACGAGTCCATTACCCTGACCCCTGGGCTTCCACGGCCACTCTCACTTACCTCTAGAGAGAAATAATGCCAGTCACGAACTCGCAGCCACTACCATTCGACTATCCCTATCATAGAAGTAGCCAAAGTCAGGGTGTTGGCATAACCATCAAGCAATATATATATAATATTGCCACTAAATAAACTAGAAATGTGAAAATGATATTAATGTATTTTCATATATATATTTTAGTTTTAATGGTTTTCCTAAATATCGAGTAAATTTGATTCATTCTTCCAAAAATATAAATGTATTACGAAATGAGAACACGCTTTTCTTCGTACGGCAGTGTTTCTCAAACTGTGGGGGCGGCCCCCTAAGGGAGCGTGATAGCCCTACCCGGGGGGGGGTGAGCATATTATTTAAAAACAAAAGACTATTTAAAAAGTAATTAATTTATTGCAAGCAAACAAATAAAAAATCAACTACACAGTTTCACTGATATATTTAACTTATAAATATATCAGTACTGCGCAATTTTTATAAATTATTTAACAATACTAATATAAGAACAAGTTTAATAATTACCTAGTGTCTTCAGAGGCTTGTCATATATAAAATTAATTACATTTTCCTTGATAATTTGTATAGTTTGTAATTAATCCCTTAAATGCCGATTAAAAATTATGTGATTCTCTCCCCAATGCCACCATTTAACACGTAGATGAGTGTATCTGGCGTATATTGGAGGAGGGGGGGGGCAGAAAAGGAATGAATAAGCAAATCCTCTGAAATAAGTAAATCCTTCCGAATACTGTCAGGGACATTTTATTGCATTCAAAAACCTTCGAAAAAATTTTATGGAAAGCAGTGCACTGAGAAGATCGTAAAGACGTATATATACGTCCGGGGTAATTAACACACTGGCTGAGCGAGACGCTTATTTACGCCGGTAGCACTTAAGAGGTTAAAGTCGTACTGTAGGCTTAGCTTCAATGTATAGTATTATTGAATTCAATACATTGTTATTGCATGGAGGGGGGCGCGATGAAAATGACTGAATATTGAGTCGCAAATATTGGAAGTTTGGGAGGCACTGTTGTATGGGGACAAAACAAATGCTTTCAGCTTACAATGAATTATCTCTAGGAATTCTATTGGTTGATAAAATACTAGTTTCTTTTTAGCTTAGCCTTCTTCTTGATCTACGAGTTAATTACTTCTATTAGTTAATTGATTCTATTAGTTCTCTGTACTAACACAAATGTTCAATAGATTCTTGTTTAGTTAAAGACGAATCGCGTATATATGTGTAATGGAAGCTAGTTAAGTGATAATGGTTGCGCATGTTGAAGAATATCGTTTCTACACTTACGTTATTATATTTCTCGCAAAAGAATAATTTTTACTAAAAAGAAAGAATTAAAAGTATTTCTTGGTTTTCAAAATAGCATTATTAATAGTCAAAATTGGATGAAATAGTTATTTTTGTAAAATATAAATGCAGAGAATAGTCCAAAAAAGTCTTTCCTCTACATATTAAAATTTGGATAACTTTTATGAAAATTATTATTAATTATGCTTTAGCTTCCTTGGATAAGGAAATCAAGGTTTTAGGCTTTCAGTATGAAAGAAATACTCCAAAACTGAAAAATAATTATGTAAAAATTTACGCAGATAAACAACGTTTGAAAAAAATAACAAATGCTTACTTAGCAAATAAAGGTTTCCTTGTTCTTTTACAAATATGCTCCTTATTTATAAAATACTAAAAATGTACGTACATTAAGTAATGAGTTCTTCATGACACTATAGTAAATGAAATTAAATACATAGATACGTCGAAAATTTATTGCACTTCTTTACCAATAAATTCGATGAAACATTATTTTGATGAAACTTTATGGCAACACTTCAGACATTTATCTGTATCGCGTATCGTAGCGTCTTCCAAAACTTTTTTTTTTTTATCATTAATGGGCTCATATTATGACGCGGTCGCATAATAAAGACAAACACGTGTCCCCTATTGAATTCGAAACAGACATCAATCTAATTGTACTTGTTCTATTTGTAAAAATTTCGAATTTTACAATTGGGTAAAAATTTTCAAATGTTATAAAAAATAAATATCTTTGAAAGATTTTAAAGTAAAAAAAATCTTATTTTATGCATGTACTTTTGAATAAGATGCATTTTGTCTGCAGTATTGTTCTTGTACATTATTGTTGTTGAAAATTTTGTATTTTTTAAAAGAAAGTTCTAAAAAGATCAAAAGTTGGCAACAACGAAGGGCATGAACTGATTAGGTGGAAACACATGGTTGCTTTTATCGTATGACTATGACGTCACATGAGTTTTTGCACTGATTGGCTAAGAACATGTGGTTATCATTACCATGTGGCTATGACATCACAGGAGTTGAGACTATTGTCTAAATTCATGATGATTACATGATCAATTCAATCACGGGTCCTCCATTAAATTCAAACCTTTAATTAGATTTCCTCTTTTCGTAAAATTCAGACATAATTTCAAATTTATGAATTCGGTATAAATATTCAAATATTAAGATTTTTTAAAAAGTTTTTCAAATATATATATATTTACTTGCATTATATGTCTATTTTTACATCCAGTACATTTTTTTTTACCTATAGACACTATTATTGTGCGCAAATACGTACATTTCAGAATGAATTTTATCTAAAAAGCTAAAGTAGGCAACATTGAAATGCATGAACTAATTGGTTGGAGAAACGCGTGATTCCCTTTATAATTCTACTATGATGTCAAACGAAATTATGAATTGATTGAATGGAAATACGTGATTGTAGTTATCATGTAAGTATGTACATGAATGTAGCCCATTCTTAACATATCTCGGCTTACAAATTGTTCGAATTGGCATCCAAATTGGAAATGCACGCATGTATGCGAAAAGATGTGACTGCACCAGTGATTATAAACCGTTGCATGAATTGTATGGTGAAAATACTTCAATACTTCAAGATCCGAGAATTGAATCTCTTTCTTCTATAGATCAACAGAATTTTTATTGCTAATATAGTGATTATGCTTGGGAGCTTTCTATAACATGCTTTTTAATATAAAATGATTTCTAATTTCCACCCAACTACCATCCATAAAAATAATCTATATATGCCATTGAATTTCACACCAAGCTGCTACGAAATGGTACAACATGTTGCAATATGATCATGAAAGAACAAAAAATAGAAATAAAAAAGTGTGAGCTTCTGAATAGAGTTTGCTGTCCTGGGATTTCAGGATTACATTATGCCCTGGATTGGTCCCGGGATCAGGATTGGACTATTTATTAAAAATACTTACACAATTAGCATAGTTGAAATTGAATAATAAAACTGAAAATATAATTAAAAATTGGTTTAATATTAACCAATATTAAATTAATGTTGGCTTAATATTGACAATTATTTTATATAAACTAATTAAAAACTTAATTCATCATAAACAAAAATAGTACATAATGAAATTTAAAAAAAAACATTTCTTCATTCCCTGCATTTCTGTTAAAAAGCTTTTAAAAAACACACACGGAGAAAAAAGAAATACTCAAAACTGAGCACATGGACTTACTCATTCTGAAATGAGTTTGTTTATATCAGATTTGAACCCCTGCCTTTTCGAATATGAAACATTACATGTACTCAAAATTTCAAAAAATGGTTAATTAACACTATCAAACAAATTAAAAAGATATTCAGGATTAAAAAAGTTTTTTTAATATACTGGCTACATATTTTAAAGATTGGGGTTCAACAACAAATTTAGTTCTCATAAATCTTCCGAACTATTTTTCGTTTCTACCACGCTACCCGCGGACGAACACATGAGTACTAGATTGTTTTGATTTTGTAAGGCTTTTATAGGAATTTAGCGAAAAAATGTGATTATCTGCCTTTTTTTGGCGGATTACTTAAAAAAACAAATTTAAGAGGTATGTGGCTACGTTTGGAGCATTTTATTGAAACATAAATTTTCAACTAAAAAAACACTTTTTTCTTTAAAAAGGGTGTGCATAGAACTAGGAATTAAGGTTCAAGTGTAGTATAGATACTTGGCGATGTCAAATTTTTTTGGTGACCAAAATCGATCGCTAAGCTACTTCACTTAGCGATAGGTTTCCCGAAGCCAGAATGAATTCGTTATCTAACCAATAATATCTATATAAAAATCGAAAGAGCCCTCTCCTCTATACTACACTTGAGTCAGGAATTAAAATACAATTCCACAAAATTTTAAATTATTTTGGATAGATTGGGAATTTTTAGTTAAAAATTGCAGTTACAGTAAACCTTGTATTGAAAATTCTAATTAATATATTCAAATAATATTAAAACTGCACACAAATAACATCATTATCTGTGCCTAAAGCGATAAGATTTACATTATTTTTTTTGAAATTGGTCAATTTTTTTAAAAAAAAAAGCATGTTTTTTCTCACAAATTGTATGTGCAATAAAATGCATAAATACATACACAGAGATTATATTCTATAATACAAATAAAATAAAATAAAAGTTTTCTTAAAATGTTAATTCAATGACTTAAAAAGAAATCCATTTGTGAACTTTACCGTGAAGCCAAAAAACATAGTTTCTCAGACAATGCTTTTAAAGATTTAAATACAATATGAAAAATGTTCTACTAGTTGTACATTTCTTAAACTCACCATAATTATAGCTCAAACTCTTTAGCTTCATGTTTAACTAATTTTCAACCCTTTTGCTGTTTTCTGGAGAGTTTTATAGATTATAAAAATTGTCGAGTTTAGTAAAATTTTCATGAAAAATTGCAATTAGGATCTTTTACACAAAATTCTAATGAATGTATTCAAATAATATTTATACAGTACATAAATAATGGAACATCTTTATATATTAGGAATTAAAAGATATGTATTACTTTTAAAAGTTTTTTAAATATGCCAAATTTTATGCAAAAACTCGATTTTTTAAAAAATTAATGATATTTTTTACATTTAAATGCAATGAAGTACATAAATACAGTGAACCCCAAAAGTGTTCGTACACTTGCAGTTTCCTATAAAATTTAATGATTTCGACTAATAAAAATTAATGTATAGAAATTGTAATTTTTTTATGATATCTGCAACTTGTTCTTAATGGAATGACATAATTATTTTTTTAAAAATAGCATAACTATTATTTTTAAAAATTAATAATCAAAAAGCTCCTGAAAAATTACGCCACTAAAGTCTTAGAACACTTAACAAAAATCTCAACATAGCTTTAAATATTGTATTTCTTTCTTAATTTAGAACTTAGTAGGATATCTTTTAGTGTCCACAACAACTTTTGGACATCTTGATATAGATTTATTGAGTTTTTGTAATTTCTGCATTGATTTTCCTCCATGCTTCTGTGATTATTGTTTTTACTTCCCATTATGTGTTTATGTCATGTTTTTTTATTTTAAATCTAGTTCTCCCCAAATATGCTCTGCTGGGCTAAATAAATTGATTGAGGAGGTGTTTTCACAAAATTTTGGGGCAGTTATAAATACACCAGCGGTGTACATTGAGAGCAGTACGCTTGGCTTCATTATCCTGTTAAAATATGAAGTCGTGTTCAATATCAAATTTTGGACAGACAATTTAAAATTTCTCTTTAAAATATTTGACTAGAGCTCATGATTCTCAATACCATCAAAAATTACCTAATTCTGTGGCTGATTTACGCCCCCACGCAAGAACACTTCCACTTCCATGGTTCATTCATCCAACTAGATTCTTGTGACTTAAGTTTCAGAAAATTCAAAATTGACAGGAAAGTGATTGGGATGACAGAAAATTCAACATTTTTGGTTCTGATGGGTATATAATAGTTTTAAAGGAAAAAATCAGGCATTTAATCCAGTGAATTTATGTGGAACAAGAGCTCCTCCACCTCCATGTTCAACACAGAGGTGTTCTTGCGGGGAGGGGGGGGTGTAAATAGGCTTCAGGAATTAGGTAATTTGGTATTTTTTGATGGTATTGAGAATCATGAGCTCTATTTAAATATTTTTAAAGAGAAATTTTAAATTATCCTCTCAAAATTTGGATATTTCAGACGACTTCATTTTTTAACAGGATAATGACGCCAAGCGAACTGCTCTCAATGTACACTGCTGGTGTCTCTATAACTGTACCCAAAAGTTTGAAAACACCTCCTCAATCAATTTATTTAGCCCAGCAGAGCATATTTGGGGAGAACTAGATTTAAAATAAAAAGAAAACATGACATATAAACACATAATGGGAAGTAAAAACAATAATCACAGAAGCATGGAGGAAAATCAATGCAGAAATTACAAAAACTCAATAAATCTATATCAAGATGTCCAAAAGTTGTTGTGGACACTAAAAGATATCCTACTAAGTTCTAAACTAAGAAAGAAATACAATATTTAAAGCTATGTTGAGATTTTTGTTAAGTGTTCTAAGACTTTAGTGGCGTAATTTTTCAGGAGCTTTTTGATTATTAATTTTTAAAAATAATAGTTATACAATTTTTAAAAAAATAATTATGTCATTCCACAAGAACAAGTTACAGATATAAAAAAAATTACAATTCCAAAATATTAATTTTTATTAGTCGGAAACAATAAATTTTATAGGAAATTGCAAGTGTACGAACACTTTTTGGGTTCACTGTATATACACAGATATTAGATTTTGATTCATAACACAGATAGAACTAAATAAAACATGTTCTGAAATTTTAAATTCAATATCTTAAAAATATTTTGTGTAGGGATAAGCATCTGGTTTTGTTAACTCCAATTCCAGTTTACTAATTATGCTATAACTTTGCTTCTAGATATCATAGAAACAAAAATAGAGTGTTTTTGGAATCTTAAATGTATAGTCTTTAAAATAAAAACACAAAAGTAATTTTTGAAAATTTTCATCCAAACTGCGAATTTTGGGTAGTCACATATTTTAATGAAATTTACTTGATTCATAATAAGTCACATTGTTGATTTTTTGGGCACTTGCTTATAGGCAAATAATAATTTAAGTATTCCTTTGCTACATTGGAATAGTTTTATTTTCATATTGAACTTTAAAATAGCTTGCATGTCTTGAAAAAGGCAAGCCTACAAAATAAATTTTTGTTTTCAATTAGTAATCTTTTTAAGAGACTAATTTCTTGTAGATTTTAAAGAACTTTTCTAGCTTATTGGCAAACTTATGGAAAATGTCTTAAAAGTTCTCATAAAGAAATTATTTCAATACATTTATTTTACGGTTCCTTTATTGTGACTATAGTGTTTTGTTTATTTGGATGAAAATAAATGAAGTATATAATCAGATTCTTTATATTTAACCCAATATAAATATATTTTATGCTTTTACTCATTAAAGAAAGGTAGAGAAAAATTATGTTTTTACCATAAAATCTGGCATATCATGTATACCATCGTATTACATGCACTTATACTTTCAAGTAGCAATTTTTAATTTTTATGTTTATTTGCTGAAAATGTGCACCCCCTTTTTCATGAAGAAACCTGAGATATATGTGAGCCATGCTCTTAAAGTTTGAAAGTCATTTATTCTAAGCTTTAGTAAAAAATAGTATACATCTAGAAGTGCAACCTTTCAAGTTCATAAGGAACGCCATTTCTTTTAAATGAACAACATTTCAATCTATGTAGAAATCTAATTTTTTTCCTATGCTCACGTTTTTTTTAAAGCTTTCATTTTTATACCTGGCATGTAACATGCACACGTTAAATTCAATCTTATTTTTTGTGTTAAAAGTGTACATCATACGCCAAATTTTACAATGCATATTACCACAACAATGACAATGTTCAAGATAACTTGTTAAGTTGGTGACCCTGATTTTGCATGTGTCGTATGCGCCAGATTGACTACCATGTGTTGTATTACATATAATTTCACCAATATGGTTGCAATATTATGAAAGTACCAAAAATTAATACAGCTTGGGTACAAAAACTCCTGTATGCAGGTATGTTGTACACAAGTGAAAAAACATAAATCTTGGTATATATATACTTGCGTATTATCACAACCAATTGGTGACATTATATGAAACAAAGCACCTGTTTGCCAATTCAGCACGTTCAACACACAGGAACTCGGAGGGTACTTGTGTATTTTTGCGACAATCGCTGACTCTAAATAACTCGCTGAGTTGGCCACCCCGATTTCCTATGTGTGGTACACACTGAATTGGCTGCCAGGTGCTTCATTTCATATAATATCGCTAATAGGTTGCAATAAGACGCAATTACCAATCAGGGTTGCCAACTTGGTGTGTTATTAGATTTGGCATTTGTTGTGATAATACGTAATTTGTTCAGTCTGACGTATTTGAAGCACAATTAATTTAAATTATAGTTTTAAGAAACATGCTTTTTTTATCAAACTAAAAAGTAAGAAATAAATCTTAATATAAGAATAAAATGATTAACTAGAAAATTAATGTCATCGTGGTAAAGGCGTGGGGTCCTCTGTACTACATTTTTACACTAACTCTGCATTTTGGAATAGAACTAGTAAGAAATTATAACAATTGATATTGAGCACCCCACTCTTTTATATGCAGTTATTATTTTTCCAGTTTCAATTTTATTTTTTTCTGCTTTTTTCTTGGCATTTCTAAATACCTTTTGTTCTATTTCTTTAAATCCTGGCATTCATATTTTTCTAATTGGTTTTCTATAAAAAAAAGTACTTATGTTTTTGCTTCTTAATGTAATTCCTTTTTTGCCAGGAATAAGCCATTCTTTTAAATTATTGTCATGTTGAGTTCTTAGTGGGAGACCATCATCATTGATTGAATACTATTGGATGCCAAAATTTATTTGCAGCGATTTCAAAACCACTTCTAAAAGATGTTTAATGTGTAGTGTACTGATAACAAATTAGTTCCTGTATATATTGTTCCAATGTGTGGTATTTTTTTAACTGTTGTTTTTATAAATGTGAAATTCAGGTAGACGTGCAATATTTATAAAAATTGTATTTTTTAAATCTTTTATCTTGTTTCTAAATTATGAATGCTTTATTTTTAATTTGCACTAATTTCATTTCTGCTTGTTAGTACAAATCTTGATTTTTAATGTTTCCACTCATAATTTGTTTTAAATTTTGCATATAGCTCTGAATTTTTTTAAAAAAAATATTTTATGGATAAAATTAATTTATGAATTTCATACATTTTGCACTTTCTGCCAAAGACCATTGGTTTCACATTGTAGCCTTTGTCCTTATGTTCTAAATACTCATACAGGTATAGCATATCACTACATGTGTTATGCTAAATTTTGTAGATAGTCATTTCGAAAACTATATAATTATGAACAACCTTTGTAAAAATTTTACTCTAATGAGAAAACTTTCAAAATTCCTTTCAGAACCAGCTATTTATAAATTCTGCAGTAAATAATTTAGATGACTCGCATATCCTAACATGTAATTTATTTGAAACAACACTGTTTGAAAGGCATTTTCACTCACATTTTGTAACTCAAAGACATGATTTGATAAAAAAATTAAAAAGTTGTTTATTTATGTACTTTTACACACTTTCCTATATTTACAATGATAATTCAATATATATTACACTAAAACATAATCTGTTCTGCACAAATAAGGATGGAGTTGACTATAATATGGATTAGATAGTGTTTATAAAAAAAAAATTTAAAAATTTCACTTATATTCTTGTTTATTTTTTATGTATATATGTATGTGTACAATTTCCAGAATAAATATTTCAACAATATGATTTTGGTTTGTTTTATTTTTCTTGTTAACAGTGAATAATCGAAAATAAAATGCTGTATAAAGTAGAAAAATGGCTGGGTTATGATTCTGTTGCTCCTTGGGATGTTATTTTTTCTTTTAAATGGGTGCAGAAAACTTCTCTAAAAACTCTTTCCAGTTGGTTAAAAACTTGTTTATTTTAAATGTTTTTTAATGCAAAAATCTACTGTTTTGGTTGTTTTTACATTCTTCTAAGGACTGAAATTTTTAAGTATTTTAATTTTAAAAAAAACCATTAACTTAAAAACTATAATATTTGTTTTCTTTGGTGATAGGAGAGTGTAAAATCAGTTGATTTAACAAAAAACGATCTTAATTTTTAATATAGCAATGCATTTTCTTTATTTTCATCTGGATGGATGTGTTTCTACTTAAACAAAACAATTGATAAAAAGAGAACTTTCACACCTGGGCCTAATGAGTGCTATTTTAGTCAAAAGGTTTTTTTCTTCAGGTTACTTAATATGTAAAAAAACTATTTCTTTCTGGCATTGTTTTGAAATTTTTACTTTGAAAAATCTGTTATTTATCATAATGTTTCCTAGAGATGTTTCCATAAACTTATTATTAAAGGGCTGAATTTTTTAAAGAAAAGTTAATTTTCTGTTTGTATATGATTTTAAGGAAACAATATAATGCTTCTAGAAACATAAATATAACTTATAATGAACCAAATAGCTTCTGGAACTAGTTCAAATTGCATACACATTTGTTTAACTATTACATCGAATTTATTTTTGCAATTTTCAAAGATTTATATTTGCAGTATAAGTTCGAAGACTTGCAGTTTGTGATCAAATAGTTGCATTTTTTCCCCCCGAAAAGTAATATTTTTGTTGATATTTGTGTATTATCGCCACCGTATTGGCGACATTAAATAAAACGAAGTACATGGTTGCTAATTCAGCGCGTACGACACATGCGAAATCGTTACTGCCAATTTGGCGAGTTATCTTTAACTTAGGCACTTTCGCGATAATACGCGAGTACCTTTTTGTTACACACAATAAATGTAAAATGAATTTTAATTTCGAAGTTAAGTGTACAAATTTCATGAAATGAAAATAAAATAATACTTTAGATGAAGAAAGTGAAAATTTACAACTTAGGTAATCACATTTTTAAATCCCTTAAGATTTGGGTTAACAAATATTTTTCTGTTAAAAATTCATATTAGATACAACAGTACCGAAAATAAATGCTATACATACTCATTTTATTGTTTTAACTCATATTTGATACATTAACAGATTCAAATATGAGTGCATTATAAACTCATATCGATCTTTCATTCTCAAAAATTTGATCCCGTAACAGGTTCAAAAATGAGAATGTACTTGTGTCTCGATATGAGAATATGCGATTCTCAAATCTGAGTAAGCGTGCATCGGAGCTATTTTGAGAATGTGAAGTACTCAAAAGTGTGTGTGTGAGCTGTTTTCTCTCAGTTTTGAAAATCGTTTCTCGCAGTGCACCTCGTCCAGCGTTCCACCGTTCAAATGGCATTTTATTTTTGTTACAAATTTTTCTTCCGAAGAAAATGATCGCTTGGATTCTATACTAGTACGTGTAATCGAAATTAAATAGGAGTATGTTCTTTTCAGGTAGTTACCACACCCCCTCCATTTTCAAAAAGAGACATTTCTTTTTGAATTTTTGATGGCAGAGTCTCAAATCTAATAGACTGCATTGGTGCATATACCTCTTTGATAACTTTATCTAGTTCTGCTACACTTAATGGTTTGTATACAGATTGATTCAGTTACTGAATCAGAACGTGAATCCATTTCAAGTGTTACTGCATTTGAAATTGAAGATCCCGTTGTATGCGCTAACAGTAATGCAGTGGGATTTGAAGAGTTAACTTTTCAAGTAGGTCCACCATTAATTTAGGCATTTAATTTAAGAAGGAACTGTGCCAAAATCTATTATTGAGATTTTATTAAATATTTGAGATTAAGAATTAAATTATTTATATTTCATCAATTCGGGAAATTTATTTCAAAAAAATTCAAAATTGCCAAAATAGTTTCAAGTTTCAAAAATCTCAAATAATGAATGGAAATTAAATTAAAAAATAGTCTTAAATTAGTGCAGTTAAACTAATTGATTTCGTTAAGTTACATATCAATTTAAAGATGACATGACAGGAAAACATAAATGGTTAATATCACTTTACAAGCGATAAATGATTACAGTTACTGAAAAGTGGTTGCAGCCTTAACATCATATCACAGGTAGCACGTTTATTAGCACGGGATTGCTAATAAAACACACAATAATAAGAAGTAGAAATAAAAATATATTTTCTGCTCTTATTTACTGAATTGCTTTTGAAATTCTGGAAAAAAAAAGAAAGAAATTAAATTTGTTAAATGAATTTGAAGAATCTGAAAATAAAAGAAATATGCACAGAAACAAGAATAAAAGGAATTTTATTCTCCTTTAATTTTTCTTTTTTCACTCGCTTTCTCTTTTTTTTTATTTTCTTTTTTGAAAAAATTCAACAGCAATATTTCGCAATGATTTTTCCTTTTCCTTACAGTTAAAAAAAATAAAAAGGGACAAATACAGTTTTAGGTTGTAAATAAAAAAAAGGAAGACTTTGGTGGTGCAATGCGTGAAAGTGTTTAGTGCAATAAAAAAAAAAGGAAAAAAGTAGGGGAAGAGGGAGAGGGATTTTCAACGCAACAGTGTTCCCTGAGGTAATCAATGCACATGTCAGCATCTTGCGAAAAGTTTAAATTGGTGTTGTCGTTGTTCAACTTTCTTAAAAGAGAAAAACGAAGTAAAACAGAAGGAGAAATGTCAAAGAAGATTGTGGAACAGGAATTTTCTAGACGTTTAAGTCGCCAATTTCTTTTGTTTATTTTTTATTTCACACTATTGCCTGGAAGGAAAAATAGGACGATGATTTATGATATATCTGCACCAGTTTGGTTGCACATGGATTTTTATTTTTAATTTTCTGTTTTAAATTGCTCCAAAATTTCTCAATGTTTTGTGCTTTTATGAGGAAAAGTCTTGAAATTTATTACGAGAGATTATTCGTTGTTGTTTTTTGGTGCTTGGAAAAAGTGGAATTGAATTTGAATTCCAGTTTTTGATTTTGTTCAGTCGATAACCGAATTTAATTTGATTCTTCACATCCATTTTCAAATAAGTTTTATCGATCGATCGAATACTTATAATCCAGATTTTACTCTTCGAGAGCAATAATACATAACTATTAAGTTTGCAGAATTTTCGATCGCTGTTATTAATTTCTACTTCATTTTTTAATCCAGATATATTTGCCTTTTTGTAGTATTGCATTAAAAAAAAAAAGAAATTGAAAATTTTAAATATATAATCCTTAAGAACAAAAAAAAATGACACAGGAAAATTTAAATTTATATTACAAATCAAAATATAAATCCCCAAATACATAAAATTTAAAAAAATTGAGGCGGATTAAGACTTAAAGCTAAAGTTGATTTCGAAGCAATCACGGACATGGTAGATGTTTTAGTTTATGTTTTTTATTATGCTTTTGGTCATTGCGTGTGTGTTTCTCACTATCTAAAATAACTTCCACTATTTTCCTTCCGAGTCCTTAACTCAATAATATATTTTGATTTAAAATATTTATTTTTTAGCGTTAAAAGAATTAGAAACCAATTTATTCAGATCTCAATCTATACTAAAAAATTATTTTAACTAGTTGCCGCAATCTGGATATAAAATATCGTTTGGCAATATAACTATCAATGCAATTCGAAATATTATAAGTAAATATACAAATATATGTTACATGCATACGCTTAGAACGTAAAATTTAATTAGTATTTATTATTAACAATTAATTTTATTAATTAAAGTTAATTAATTATTCAATAATAAATTTTTTACTTTTTATTGTTCCCGAAAATCGACAAAATTAAAAGAATTTGTTGGGCGGTGTGGAGCATGATACAAGAATGGTGGACTTTCCACCCGGGACCCCCCCCCCTTTTTCGAAATATTCCTGTATGTGCCGCTGGCTGTGAAGATGACCTTTCCTTTCGTCATTGCTTTTTTACACTCAGATCCTATAACAGTTAAATTTATATGCCATTTAATCCCTTTATGTCTTTTTATTCTGCATTTTTGGTCAATCAGTTAGGTCATATATTTGTTACGCTCCCACTTTTCAAATTCAGTGACCCAAGATTATTTTGCATTTAAATCACACACACATTTAGCATTAAAATAATTCGTATCCTCTTGGAAAACATTGCGTAAGCCCAAAAGTATAAAAGTACAAAATATGTAGTAGGTATATATGTAAACGGGGGGATCTGTAAATGAAAACTCCAAGCAGCCAAATTTGAAGAATTGCTAGTTAGAAGAATGTACTATTAGTAGGTTTACGCGAGGTCCCTCTCAAATCAATCTCTTAGGTTGACTATTATTCAATTTAGGAAAATGTAACCATTCCAGTGGCGCACACAAGGGGAGCGTCCTAGGGGTCCGAAACCCCCTCCCCAGAGCCATACAGTTTTTTTCAATTGATGATAATCCTATATATATACAAAGTAAAATTTAAATAAGTATTTGTTATTAACAATTTATTTTATTAATTAATGCTAATTATTAATTCAATAACTTATTTTTTCTGCTTTTTGATAGCAAAATCGACAAAATCAGAAAAATCACATAAGATTGTCTTGAGGTATGGTACGAGTTGGGGGACTTTCGCCCATAACCCCCTCCCCCCTTCCCCTTGAAAAACTTTTGTGTGCGCTACTGAAATATCCAAACCTTCTCTGAGACTCCAATGAATTCTCCAGTAATACCCTTTTATACCCTTCTCCTTTGTTTTATCAATTCACTCTACAATTGTATTTAAATAGTAATGTCTAATTTCAAATATCACAGTTCCTACACCAGACGAATTTCTCACAAAGTAGCTTCATAAGTTAATTGACTAGTTGCGGAAACATTTTTTTTTAAAAATATTGCTGAAAACTTATATTAAAACTCATTTATTATTTAATTATAGCTGAAAACTTATAAAAGCAACAAAGAAAATTTTTTCCAGTATAATTTTTTATAAGAAAATTGACTTTAGGTTAAAATAAGAGATTTTTTTGTCCATCAACACAAACAGTATAAAATAAATTTTAATGCATAAAATAAAAAAACTTACAGAATTTAATTTAAAAGGCAGTTATTTATGTAATGAACTATTATTTTTTAACGATTTTGATTTATCAAAAAATAAAGAGTCAAAAAGGGCAAACAATGCAAATTTTTCAAAAATTTTGCGTATATCACAAATAAAAACAATCATAAAAAAGGTAAATGTACTGTTTTTTCTTAATCTGGGATTCATAACATTCATAATCTATAATAATAAACAATAATGCCAAATTTCAGATAATTATCTCCAGAGCTTTTTGAGACATCATGTTTACCGTGTTATAGAATATGGAAAAATCTGTTTCGGAGAAAACCGCTTTTAAAGATTTAAAATTAAAATCTTAAAAATTAGACAGCTAAAAAACTTAAACCTCTTCATATGAAAATAATAAACATTTTATAAGCACGTATTAGTATTATACATTTGTTTCAAATTCTTTATAATAAAAAATAAATAAAAAAAACCTTTTTTTTATATATATATACCAATTTTATAATGGCAAAATTTTTTTTTCTTAATGTCTAAACACATAGTTTGTTCAAATACCAACCAGAGTCATAAAAAACACACTAGGAAAACTTTATTGCATTAATGAATCGCAACTTTTACTAAGAAAACCAGGTATGTAGTTCCCCTTAGTATCTTAGATCTTAGGAAATATCTAATATAAAATATATTAGTGTGTTATTTTATCAGTAAACATTAACGAATTTTTTTAATATAGCTTATTACAAAGGTTATAAAAATTATAACAAAAATGATCTAAACAAGAGCATTTAAACCCTCCATATGAATACAATTTGCATTTTTTCCATCATTAGCAATTTTGTTTTCTGTGCAGCATTTCTTTTTTCCGAGGCAATTTTTTAAATTCTAAGGGCGTAACTTACACCCCCGCAACCACCGAATTGAGAGGGACTCAGAGACTCTAGGGGGCCAAAAGCTTGATTGACGCAAAGTACGAATTTCGGCTTGGGGCCCAAAACCTGAGTTTGCAGGAGGGGCACCAAAATTAATCGTTACGACATGCGTCTCGCAGAAGTTAAAATGCGTTCCAGATCAAATTTTACAAATCCATCTACAATATTTTAGGAAGGAAAATATTTGCATTTTTAATTAATCTTAGTAAACCAGTATATCCCAAATTAAAAGGAATTGACGTTGATAATGCACCTAAGCGAAATGTTTTAAGTTTGATTACTGTACTTTTAAGCAAAATATTCCATAAAATGTTACTGAAAAAGGCTTTGAGTAAATTTCGAAATAATTTAAATATGTTTTAAATTTTTGGAACTAGCTGACTCAGTATTATTGCGATTAACTGCATCAACATTCTTAATACTGGTAGCACTAATGATAAAACGATTTCCAATGAATAAGAGCTTCTTAGATCTCCCAGATCTTGCTTTAGGCAGAATTAATTTGTTATTAAAAAATAGTTTTTTATCAAATATATAAAACATAAGTTAAATATGAAACAAAATATCAAGATACTAAGGCGTAAGAAAAAAAATGACAAATAATGTTCGAAGTTATTGCCAAATTTTACTAAAAACTAATAAACTATTTTTTTATAAAAAAATTCCACCATGTCACCTCATTACAATACCAAAATTAACATATTTATATAAAATCAGTAAAAATTGAAAAAAGATTAAGAAAAATATTTAAAATGTAAACACATCTGGTTTCTAATCTGGTTCATATAACTCCGGATCTAACTTCTGGTTCGTTTACTCATTTGACATAAAAACTCCTACAACTTCGTAAATAATTGAAGTACAAACAAAAGTAAGGTATTTTTAGAAAGCAGAAAATTCAATTATATAAAATTTGAAATAAAAAATAATTTCGTCATTTTTATCAAAATTGATTATTTTGTACAAGTTAAACATTAAGCAAAAACATACATGAAAACTCACTACCATTTTACCAAATATAAATTTTTGCAATTAACAAAAAAAAAAAAAAAAAAAAAAAACTTTTTTAGCACAATCGATTAAATTTTAGGCGATTTAAGGTATACTAACATGTCAAATGTTTCCCGCTTTAGTACTTTCGATTATTTTTTTAAAAAAATTATATCTCTGTATTGTTGCCTTTTAATTTTTACTTAAGAATTTCATAAAAATATTTTCGGATTATAACACAGATAAGAAGAATAAACTGAATAAATGCACGAAGAAAAGCTAAACCATACTCGTATATTTCGCAAGTAAACTTCCCTGAACTTACAGAGGCAAAAAATGGTTGAACTAAAGGTTGATTTAAGAACAAAAAATATAGTTGAGAAATTTACATTTCACTCACGTTCTTGGGAGTGAGGAAAAACTGTTTCCAAATAGCACTGCCCGGTTTCCTTTCATTTTTTTTTCTTTCTTGTCTACAAAGCAAAACTTATATGCTTTATCTTCTTGCAATATGCGAGTCAAAGAATACTTTTCTTTATATATTTGAATGGGAAAGAAAAAACGAATTTCACTGTATACTGAAGATTGAGGTATTTATCTAGTATGAATATTAATCGATTTTTTTAACGTCGCATTTGAAGCTAAACGAGTAGGGATTACAATATAGGACCAAAAGTTCAATACCAGTATTCGGTATTTTTTAGATATTAATACCGGTATACCGGTTTTAATACCTAAAAAAGTAGTAGAAATTTAATAAAAAGAGTAGAAAACAGGTCCGGTAGTAGACATTTAATAAAATGAAAGAAAGCACAGTTTGTTTCTTTATTAGAGCGTGTAAATATCATAAAAAATAATTTGTAGCTTCTAAATTATAACAGTATATAAAGACTCATAAAAAAAGGAAAGGAACATTTTATTTATTTAAATCACAAAAAAAGTGTAAATATCAGTATTCAGTCTGTAGTACAATTAAAATTTTTTGAAATGTGATCTTAAAAGCATAATAATTCAATTGTACAGTATGATATGCAAATACGATGTGAATAACAGATTCACCAATTTAAAAAGTTATCGAAATATTACTCATTTTCTTCAAAACTACAACCTTGTTTTCACTGATACAAATATCAGTCTACGAATGCTGCGCGTGTGCAGTATCGCTTTGAGCTGTAGTTGGATAGTTTCGGCCTACCTCTTTGAATGGTTCACGAATTTTATCACTTCTCTTGACTGTACAATGTAAATTTATATTCACAGACTAATTGATTTTGCCCGTTAGGGAGAAAGAAAAACAAAAACGTATACTATTTTCCTATGTTGGCGATCTCTGAGCAAATAGTGGAGACAATTTAAAAAATGTCTGATAAATACTGAAAAAAGGGTATTTAAACTTGTAAATACAGGTTTTACAAAATTGTACAAATAGCTCAAAATACCAATTGCAATCTCTAAAAACGAGTAATATTAGTGACTGACCTCGTATTTATGAACCTTGGTCAAGTGACGAAGACGACCATCTGAATTAGCTCCCCCGTATCCTTTCACACTACTCGATATGAGGGCTTTAAGCCACAACAGATCCAATGTGTCTCAACCCGCTACGCAGCGGGCTTCTAGCGACACCAGGATAATAGCAAAATGTCTGTGGTTGTATAAATATTACGAAAGGCATATTTTTTAATTACTTGCAATTCAAATTAAACTTAATTACGTATTATGATTCTCAGTTTTATTGCTACAACGGTGTATGCGTTTTAGTTAAAAATTTTCTCTAGAAGGGATTAAATATTTTACGCCTGTTATTTTTTTTTTCAAAGTTAGAAATAAAACGCAAGACATAAACATTTTCCCTTTTCCATACTTTTAATTAATATCAGGGAATTTAATCTATAGAAAAAAGTATCGATTGTAAATGCATAAATGCAATAGATACTCTCAAGATCAACATTTACGCTAATTCATATTTAATCGTTACATATGATAACCGAATCCCCAAACTAACATTCTGCATTTTTTTACATTTCACGATAAATTATGTTGAACAATCATAGCCTATTGCTTGAGAACTAATAATAAATTCCACGA
The DNA here is from genome assembly GCA_019973975.1 of Trichonephila clavata. Lineage (NCBI taxonomy): Eukaryota > Metazoa > Arthropoda > Arachnida > Araneae > Nephilidae > Trichonephila > Trichonephila clavata. The sequence goes on from BMAO01039703.1 coordinate 75,949, forward strand.
TATATACTGTGTTATGAATAAATAGCAGAATGGAATATAAACTATTCGTTGGATGTATTGCAAATCAGCTATCACGAGAAGTGTACAGCTATCCCTTCATCTATAAATTGTAAGCAAAAGATGCGAATGAAAGCTCTTGATGACTAGCCAGGATAGAGATTTATTTCCGTTCCAATCTTCTAAGGCAAGCACGGCGTAGCTGTGGATTAATAGGTTGGCGGTTCAAATAAACACCCCTGCCAACTTCAACAGCCTATGCTGTAGTGGGGAACAAGGAATTAAACTATTGATGGCAGTACAGCCTAACGATGCTGGTTGATTTTACATTCTTTCCATGGAAAATCTAAGACTGTGATGTCCAACCCAAATGACCCTGCGGCCACTTCGGAAAAGCATTATAATATCGCAAGCTGAATATAAAAATATATATCTTTATATTAGATTTGGACACATTACAAACATTTATTGGAGCGAAAAATTAAACAAAATTAGATATTATTGTTTTCATAGTTTTTCATGTATATAAACATAGATAATATAATAATAATATTGCAATGATCAAATAATGTTTAATTTATTTAATCAGTGCGAGTTTTGTTTCTCAACTTTTCCACTTAGTTTTTACAAGTTGATTTCAATGCATGTATTTGCGCATCGTAATTGATGTTTTGACCACCCCTGCACGGAGAAAAAAGAAATACTCAAAAATGACTACATGGACTTACTCAGTTTCAAATGAGTTTGTTTATATCAGATTTGAACGCATGCCTTTACAAATATGAGACATTACATGTACTCAAAATTTCAAAAAATGGTTAATTAACACTATCAAACAAATTAAAAAGATATTCAGGATTAAAAAAGTTTTTTTAATATACTGGCTACATATTTTAAAGATTGGGGTTCAACAACAAATTTAGTTCTCATAAATCTTCCGAACTATTTTTCGTTTCTACCACGCTACCCGCGGACGAACACATGAGTACTAGATTGTTTTGATTTTGTAAGGCTTTTATAGGAATTTAGCGTAAAAATGGTAAGGTAATGGTAATTTAAGAGGTATGTGGCTACGTTTGGAGCATTTTATTGAAACATAAATTTTCAACTAAAAAAACACTTTTTTCTTTAAAAAGGGTGTGCATAGAACTAGGAATTAAGGTTCAAGTGTAGTATAGATACTTGGCGATGTAAAATTTTTTTGGTGACCAAAATCGATCGCCAAGCTACTTCACTTAGCGATAAGTTTCCCGAAGCCAGAATGAATTCGTTATCTAACCAATAATATCTATATAAAAATCGAAAGGGCCCTCTCCCCTATACTACACTTGAGTCAGGAATTAAAATACAATTCCACAAAATTTTAAATTATTTTGGATAGATAGGGAATTTTTAGTTAAAAATTGCAGTTACAGTAAACCTTGTATTGAAAATTCTAATTAATATATTCAAATAATATTAAAACTGCACACAAATAACATCATTATCTGTGCCTAAAGCGATAAGATTTACATTATTTTTTTTGAAATTGGTCAATTTTTTAAAAAAAAAAGCATGTTTTTTCTCACAAATTGTATGTGCAATAAATGCATAAATACATACACAGAGATTATAGTCTATAATACAAATAAAATAAAATAAAAGTTTTCTTAAAATGTTAATTCAATGTCTTAAAAAGAAATCCATTTGTGAACTTTACCGTGAAGCCAAAAAACATAGTTTCTCAGGCAATGCTTTTAAAGATTTAAATACAATATGAAAAATGTTCTACTAGTTGTACATTTCTTAAACTCAGCACATTTATAGCTCAAACTCTTTAGCTTCATGTTTAACTAATTTTCAACCCTTTTGCTGTTTTCTGGAGAGTTTTATAGATTATAAAAATTGTCGAGTTTAGTAAAATTTTCATGAAAAATTGCAATTAGGATCTTTTACACAAAATTCTAATGAACGTATTCAAATAATATTTATACAGTACATAAATAATGGAACATCTTTATATATTAGGAATTAAAAGATATGTATTACTTTTAAAAATTTTTTAAATATGCCAAATTTTATGCAAAAACTCGATTTTTTAAAAAAATTAATGATATTTTTTACATTTAAATGCAATGAAGTACATAAATACAGTGAACCCCAAAAGTGTTCGTACACTTGCAATTTCCTATAAAATTTATTGTTTCCGACTAATAAAAATTAATATTTTGGAATTGTAATTTTTTTATATCTGTAACTTGTTCTTGGTGGAATGACATAATTATTTTTTTAAAAATTGTATAACTATTATTTTTAAAAATTCATAATCAAAAAGCTCCTGAAAAATTACGCCACTAAAGTCTTAGAACACTTAACAAAAATCTCAACATAGCTTTAAATATTGTATTTCTTTCTTAATTTAGAACTTAGTAGGATATCTTTTAGTGTCCACAACAACTTTTGGACATCTTGATATAGATTTAATGAGTTTTTGTAATTTCTGCATCGATTTACCTCCATGCTTCTGTGATTATTATTTTTACTTCCCATTATGTGTTTATGTCATGTTTTTTTATTTTAAATCTAGTTCTCCCCAAATATGCTCTGCTGGGCTAAATAAATTGATTGAGGAGGTGTTATCACAAAATTTTGGGGCAGTTATAAAGACACCAGCGGTGTACATTGAGAGCAGTATGCTCGGCTTCATTATCCTGTTAAAATATGAAGTCGTGTTCAATATCAAATTTTGGACAGACAATTTAAAATTTCTCTTTAAAATATTTGACTAGAGCTCATGATTCTCAATACCATCAAAAATTACCTAATTCTGTGGCTGATTTACACCCCCATGCAAGAACACTTCCACTTCCATGGTTCATTCATCCAACTAGATTCTTGTGACTTAAGTTTCAGAAAATTCAAAATTGACAGGAAAGTGATTGGGATGACAGAAAATTCAACATTTTTGGTTCTGATGGGCATATAATAGTTTTAAAGGAAAAAATGAGGCATTTAATCCAGTGAATTTATGTGGAACAAGAGCTCCTCCACCTCCATGTATCAACACAGAGGTGTTCTTGTGGGGGAGGGGGGTGTAAATAAGCTTCAGGAATTAGGTAATTTGGTATTTTTTGATGGTATTGAGAATCATGAGCTCTATTTAAATATTTTAAAGAGAAATTTTAAATTATCCTCTCAAAATTTGGATATTTCAGACGACTTCATTTTTTAACAGGATAATGACGCCAAGCGAACTGCTCTCAATGTACACTGCTGGTGTCTCTATAACTGTACCCAAAAGTTTGAAAACACCTCCTCAATCAATTTATTTAGCCCAGCAGAGCATATTTGGGGAGAACTAGATTTAAAATAAAAAGAAAACATGACATATAAACACATAATGGGAAGTAAAAACAATAATCACAGAAGCATGGAGGAAAATCAATGCAGAAATTACAAAAACTCAATAAATCTATATCAAGATGTCCAAAAGTTGTTGTGGACACTAAAAGATATCCTACTAAGTTCTAAATTAAGAAAGAAATACAATATTTAAAGCTATGTTGAGATTTTTGTTAAGTGTTTTAAGACTTTAGTGGCGTAATTTTTCAGGAGCTTTTTGATTATGAATTTTTAAAAATAATAGTTATACAATTTTAAAAAAATAATTATGTCATTCCACCAAGAACAAGTTACAGATATAAAAAAATTACAATTCCAAAATATTAATTTTTATTAGTCGGAAACAATAAATTTTATAGGAAATTGCAAGTGTACGAACACTTTTTGGGTTCACTGTATATACACAGAGATTAGATTTTGATTCATAACACAGATAGAACTAAATAAAACATGTTCTGAAAATTTAAATTCAATATCTTAAAAATATTTTGTGTAGGGATCAGCATCTGGTTTTTTTAACTCCAATTCCAGTTTACTAATTATGCTATAACTTTGCTTCTAGATATCATAGAAACAAAAATAGAGTGTTTTTGGAATCTTAAATGTATAGTCTTTAAAATAAAAACACAAAAGTAATTTTTGAAAATTTTCACCAAAACTGCGAATTTTGGGTAGTCACATATCTTAATGAAATTTACTTGATTCATAATAAGTCACATTGTTGATTTTTTGGGCACTTGCTTATAGGCAAATAATAATTTAAGTATTCCTTTGCTACATTGGAATAGTTTTATTTTCATATTGAACTTTAAAATAGCTTGCATGTCTTGAAAAAGGCAAGCCTACAAAATAAATTTTTGTTTTCAATTAGTAATCTTTTTAAGAGACTAATTTCTTGTAGATTTTAAAGAACTTTTCTAGCTTATTGGTAAACGTATGGAAAAAGGCTTAAAAGTTCACATAAAGAAATTATTTCAATACATTTATTTTATGGTTCCTTTATTGTGACTATAGTGTTTTGTTTATTTGGATGAAAATAAATGAAGTATATATATCAGATTCTTTATATTTAACCCAATATAAATATATTTTATGCTTTTACTCATTAAAGAAAGGTAGAAAAAAATTATGTTTTTACCATAAAATCTGGCATATCATGTATACCATCGTATTACATGCACTTATACTTTCAAGTAGCAATTTTTAATTTTTATGTTTATTTGCTGAGAATGTGCACCCCCATTTTCATGAAGAAACCTGAGATGTATGCGAGTCATGCTCTTAAAGTTTGAAAGTCATTTATTCTAAGCTTTAGTAAAAAATAGTATACATCTAGAAGTGCAACCCTTTAAGTTCATAAGGAATGCCATTTCTTTTAAATAACCATTATTTTGATCTATGTAGAAATCTAATTTTTTGTCCTGTGCTCACATTTTTTAAAACTCTTATTTTTATACCTGGTATATAACGTGCACGCTTAAAATTCAATCTTATTTTTTGTGTTAAAAGTGTGCACCATACACCAGATTTTACGATACATATTACCACAACAATGCCAATGTTCAAGATAACGTGCCAAGTTGGTGACCCTGATTTTGCATGTGTCGTATGCGCCAGATTGACTACCATGTGTTGTATTACATATAATTTCACCAATATGGTTGCAATATTATGAAAGTACCAAAAATTAATACAGCTTGGGTACAAAAACTCCTGTATGCAGGTATGTTGTACACAAGTGAAAAAACATAAATCTTGGTACTTACGTATTATCACAACCAATTGGTGACATTATATGAAACAAAGCACCTGTTTGCCAATTCAGCACGTTCAACACACAGGAACTCGGAGGGTACTTGTGTATTTTTGCGACAATCGCTGACTCTAAATAACTCGCTGAGTTGGCCACCCCGATTTCCTATGTGTGGTACACACTGAATTGGCTGCCAGGTGCTTCATTTCATATAATATCGCTAATAGGTTGCAATAAGACGCAATTACCAATCAGGGTTGCCAACTTGGTGTGTTATTATTAGATTTGGCATTTGTTGTGATAATACGTAATTTGTTCAGTCTGACGTATTTGAAGCACAATTAAATTAAATTATAGTTTTAAGAAACATGCTTTTTTATCAAACTAAAAAGTAAGAAATAAATCTTATATAAGAATAAAATGATTAACTAGAAAATTAATGTCATCGTGGTAAAGGCGTGGGGTCCTATGTACTACATTTTTACACTAACTCTGCATTTTGGAATAGAACTAGTAAGAAATTATAACAATTGATATTGAGCACCCCACTCTTTTAAATGCAGTTATTATTTTTCCAGTTTCAATTTTATTTTTTTCTGCTTTTTTCTTGGCATTTCTAAATACCTTTTGTTCTATTTCTTTAAATCCTGGCATTCATATTTTTCTAATTGGTTTTCTATAAAAAAAAGTACTTATGTTTTTGCTTCTTAATGTAATTCCTTTTTTGCCAGGAATAAGCCATTCTTTTAAATTATTGTCATGTTGAGTTCTTAGTGGGAGACCATCATCATTGATTGAATACTATTGGATGCGAAAATTTATTTGCAGCGATTTCAAAACCACTTCTAAAAGATGTTTAATGTGTAGTGTACTGATAACAAATTAGTTCCTGTATATATTGTTCCAATGTGTGGTATTTTTTTAACTGTTGTTTTTATAAATGTGAAATTCAGGTAGACGTGCAATATTTATAAAAATTGTATTTTTAAAATCTTTTATCTTGTTTCTAAATTATGAATGCTTTATTTTAATTTGCAGTAATTTCATTTCTGCTTGTTAGTACAAATCTTGATTTTTAATGTTTCCACTCATAATTTGTTTTAAATTTTGCATATAGCTCTGAATTTTTTAAAAAAAATATTTTATGGATAAAATTAATTTATGAATTTCATACATTTTGCACTTTCTGCCAAAGACCATTGGTTTCACATTGTAGCCTTTGTCCTTATGTTCTAAATACTCATACAGGTATAGCATATCACTACATGTGTTATGCTAAATTTTGTAAATAGTCATTTCGAAAACTATATAATTATGAACAACCTTTGTAAAAATTTTACTCTAATGAGAAAACTTTCAAAATTCCTTTCAGAACCAGCTATCTATAAATTCTGCAGTAAATAATTTAGATGACTCGCATATCCTAACATGTAATTTATTTGAAACAACACTGTTTGAAAGGCATTTTCACTCACATTTTGTAACTCAAAGACAAGATTTGATAAAAAAATTAAAAAGTTGTTTATTTATGTACTTTTACACACTTTCCTATATTTACAATGATAATTCAATATATATTACACTAAAACATAATCTGTTCTGCACAAATAAGGATGGAGTTGACTATAATATGGATTAGATAGTGTTTATAAAAAAAAATTTCAAAAATTTCACTTATATTCTTGTTTATTTTTTATGTATATATGTATGTGTACAATTTCCAGAATAAATATTTCAACAATATGATTTTGGTTTGTTTTATTTTTCTTGTTAACAGTGAATAATTGAAAATAAAATGCTATATAAAGTAGAAAAATGGCTAGATTATGATTCTGCTGCTCCTTGGGATGTTATTTTTTCTTTTAAATGGGTGCAGAAAACTTCTCTAAAAACTCTTTCCAGTTGGTTAAAAACTTGTTTATTTTAATGTTTTTTAATGCAAAAATCTACTGTTTTAGTTGTTTTTACATTCTTCTAAGGACTGAAATTTTTAAGTATTTTAATTTAAAAAAAACCATTAACTTAAAAACTATAATATTTGTTTTCTTTGGTGATAGGAGAGTGTAAAATCAGTTGATTTAACAAAAAACGATCTTAATTTTTAATATAGCAATGCATTTTCTTTATTTCCATGTGGATAGATGTTTCTATTTAAACAAAACAATTGATATAAAGAGTACTTACACACCTGGGCCTAATGAGTGTTAGTTTAGTCAAAAGGTTTTTTTCTTCAGGTTACATAATATGTAAAAAAGCTATTTCTTTCTGGCATTGTTTTGAAATTTTTACTTAGAAAAATCTGTTATTTATCATAATGTTTCCTAGATATTTCTAATAACTTATTATTGAAGGGCTGAATTTTTTTGAAATAAAAGTTAATTTTCTGCTTGTATATGATTTTAAGGAAACAATATAATGCTTCTAGAGAAACATAAATATAAATAATGAATCAAATTGCTTCTGGAACTAGTTCAAAATGCATACACATTTGTTTAACTATTACATCGAATTCATTTTTGCAGTTTTCAAAGATTTATATTTGCGGTAAAAGTTCGAAGACATGCAGTTTGTGATCAAATAATAGTTGCATTTTTTTTCTCGAAAAGTAATATTTTTGTCGATACTTGCTTATTGTCGCCACCGTATTGGCGACATTATATAAAACGAAGTACATGGTTGCTAATTCAGCGCGTAGGACACATGCGAAATCGTTACTGCCAATTTGGCGAGTTATCTTTAACTTAGGCACTTTCGCGATAATATGCGAGTACCTTTTTGTTACACACAATAAACGTAAAATGAATTTTGATTTCGAAGTTAAGTGTAAAAATTTCATGAAATGAAAATAAAATAATACGTAAGATGTAGAAAGTGAAAATTTACAACTCAGGTATCACATTTTTAAATCCCTTAAGATTTGGGTTAATAAATATTTTTCTGTTAAAAATTCATATTAGATACAACAGTACCGAAAATAAATGCTATACATACTCATTTTATTGTTTTAACTCATATTTGATACATTAACAAATTCAAATATGAGTGCATTATATACTCATATCGATCTTTCATTCTCAAAAATTTGATCCCGTAACAGGTTCAAAAATGAGAATGTACTTGTGTCTCCATATGAGAATATGCGATTCTCAGATTTGAGTAAGCGTGCATCGGAGCTATTTTGAGAATGTGAAGTACTCAAAAGTGAGCTGTTTGCTCTCAGTTTTGAAGATCGTTTCTCGCAGTGTATGGTATTCATATAACTCTCTCTCTGGCATGGTTTACACCCACCGTGTAGGGGCGATGCACGTTAAATCTGTCGAAGCTCAAAGGTTCCCTCATTGGAGTTGTGTAGAAGGAAAGGGGTGCCAGCTCAGGTGCCGTTCTCGTCACTTGACCATGCTTCAAAATCACGAGGAACGTCGCTAAAATGCCTCGAGTAGCTGAAAAGTGTGAGGTTAATATTCACTCACTCACACTCTGGCGTGGAGTGTAAGTTTGGAGAGTGGAGTGCGATTTCGGGGTTATTTTCGTCTCAATCACGTCCATCCTTCATATATAACTCGGGTGTTTTAAAAAAAAATGGTTAATAAGGAATCAGCCGATCAAATTCTGTCTTTATTTTAAAAAAATACAATACATTTCAATATGACTATATATTTTATTTAACCTACATCATTTGCATTTTTATTGCAATGCATCAAGTATCCTCTTTCTTTTCTCCATTGTAGTAGGTCCATAATTTTTTCGATATTTTGCTTAAAAGGGTTTTAGAAGAATATGAAATATAACCATTTTCATCTAGTTTCCCCCCATATCCAATCAATGAAACCCCCAAAAAATGAACAAAATGCCTTTACTAAACTAAAATAAAATGTATCCCCTCGTATATGTATTGAATTATCCTTTCTGGGGAATTTTTTTTCTTCCCAACGAGGCTGCGGATTGGTATTTTTCATTGCAAACCTAGTACATTCTCCTGGAGCTGGAATCACTTTTTTTAGTGTGACACCATATAGGTAAATATCAATTGCCACGATCCAAATTCGAGGTTCAATACGTTTTACACAGAGAGGCACCTGAGCTCTGACGATGTAAAACGAAACTCTGACTTAAATTTAAAAAACTGTCCCTATAGATCAAGTCTAAGACGAGAGTGAGGAGGGTAGAACCTACGACCAATGAATCCGAAGCCGTGTACATGACCACCAAACTAAAGTCATTACTCCTGTGGAGGCTGTTACTGGCTTATGTGGATTCGCTACAATACTCGCCCACCTGTGAATCGGGGGATAGGCAAGCGAACGAATTATTTATTATGGCGAGCGTGTGTAACATGTCAGTTCTTACTGTTGACTGTAAGAGTTGCTTCAAGTGAGTCTGACTGCTTTGGTTGCTGCTTCAAGTGAGTCTGATGACATTTGTTTGCTCTTTTTGCTGGTAGATGACGCCACGACAGCTGCGCGAAGGTTGCATTTTCTTAATTCATTGTTAACGTCACCAGTGTGGAGGTGCTTATCCGGAGGATAGAACCCTCGACTTATGGATTCGTAGCCGAGTAAATTAACCACTAAGCAAAAGTGATCACTTGGGTCCGGATCTGTTGCTGGTTTAAGATATCGCTAAAATAGCTACCTAGGTTGCCGAATTATGTCAGATTAAGGTAGAGAGCACGTGACTTTAATGTGTTTTCCTACAAGATAAACAGCAGATAACAAGATAACTACAAGATAAACAGCAAAAGATATGTATAATGATATTTTAAATAAACTAATTTATATACACTTCATATTCCGTATGAATTCTAAGGTGTGAAAGAAAAATAAGAACAAAATAAGATTGTTTTTGTGTGTTTAGTAATTTCAGTAAAGTAATTTACTTTTTGTAGTTGCTTTTGTACAAATTTTTAAATAGTGTACCTGGAAATATTTTCTTAATATAGTCGATTACGTATTTACATGTTTGCGGTTCAATTATAATTTACATTAAACACTACTCGTCAGAAAAGAAATGTAACTTGAAATGTGAAACTAAAAAAATTCTCGCTGATATTTTTCATAGTGTTTTTTATTCTTAAAAGCTGTACGAAGTTAAATTTAGAATACATAATCAGTTGCTTTCTTTCCCATTGTATATATGATTATTATTACTTCATGTTAACGAAATGTTACTGATTCTCTTTCGAAAAATATAATCTGGTCGCGAAATAGAAAAGTCTAAATAATCAATAAATACGATGTATATCGGGAACATTAAAAATATACACTTTTAAGAACTAAATTATCTACAAGACATATTTTTATAGCTAAAAACTGCTCATTTTCAGATAATGCAGCTTCATAATTAAGCGTTGAACAATCGAAATCTGCCATCTCTTCCCTATGAAAATAATCCTAAATCGTTATTATTTTTTTTATTGTATTGAATAACCCCTCAATTAGAATAATTATTTTCCATTTATTGTAATGAACATGAGTGGTTTCATCAAGATTTAAACTTTGAATTTTGTTCGATATCTACGCAGCCTTAGTTAATTAAAAATTTAAAATACGCTTGACAAAAATGTAAAAAGAAAAATGATTTACTGTGGAGTAAGCTAAATACAAGTAATTGAAGTCCAATATCTCTTTGTAATTAGAGCGTCGAAACATATCAATTAAGAAATTTTCATGAAAAACTGTTTCAGAGAACTGTCATTATTAAATATTTTCTTATTCTTTGAAACAGAACATGTGACTCCAAAGTGGATGCATTTGTAAATTTATTTATTCCAATTGACTTGAATTATCTACGTAATTACGCTTGCAGAGTTCAATACTAACGCGCGCGCGTGCTAACTTCACCTGTTCTATGAAAAAAAGTTTAATTAGTTATAATTAAATGACTTTTAAGCACTTATTTATAAAATGTTTCAAAATTAGTATCTATGAGGACCCTTGGGAATATTTTTCTGCGGGCAAATGAATGTACTCGCTAAGTGAAGTGAAGTGGAATAAGAAATGCAAATGAATGGCCTCGCGCTCTTGGAATCTTCTCGGTAACTTAAATCTCTCGATTAGAAGAGATTAAAGATCCCGTTTTTCGAGACATTTTGTTGTAAAAAAATTCTCGCAAATTACTTAATGTGGCTCATAAAATTCCAATTAAATCTTTTTCCATCAAAAATGGAATGAAAGATGGTGATTATTCGAATTCACGCAAATGAAATTTAAAAAGAAAAAAAAAGTCGAGAATTGTTAACATTTTGGTAAGTTCTAAAAAAATAAGCTTTTACTAGTACATTGAGAGTTTGTTCATCAACTTCATTTTAACTTTTGGAGAAGTAAGTTGTTCCAATGAATTCTGTGTAAAAAAAATAATAAATTAAACATGAGATGGATTAGGGATTATAAATCTTTATTTATAAATTTTGAATAAAAATGTGAAACTCTTAAAATTTGCACGAACTTTTTTAATTATGTGCTTCAGTAAAAGAAATTAAAATAAATTATAAAGTGCCCTTTTATTAGGCTTATTAATTTCAATGAAGCGAAACCTCTCTTCCCCAAACAAAAATAGAAATATTTGTCTTCTAAATTTCCTCCCATATATAAATCTAAAAATTATTTTTTAAAATACATTGTATGTGTTTAATGTTTACTGCTTTAAAATATAAAAGTAGTGTGTTGCTCTAGAATTAAAGAAAAATGACAATATTATTTTGATGGCATTAAAAAAACTTGAATACTGTTTAACCTTCCATTCTTAATCCCAAGCCCTAGAGTTCGTTTTTGTACTATTTTGCTCTGTTTTACTTTTCCTGGTTTATTGTTCAGTATAAAGAAAGATGTATAGTATTTAGTATATTATAAGTGATTATAACAGTCGGAACTCTATTGAATGAAATGGATAAATCTTGGAAAAAAGTTATGTTGAAAATTCGTAAAATGGAGATTCATTTTGCAATTATAAAATGTTCATGGTTCCAGCAAAATAGAAGTTCAACTATATATATATATATATATATAATGAAATATATCGCAAAGGACTGTTTTTCATGAGCTTTATATATAAATGTATTAATTCTATTTTTATTTACTTAAAAAAAAAGTAGGGATAGCATATAAAACAAATTTATGAAAATATAATGTGCTTCCTAAAACCCATTAATGAGGACTCTGGAATCAATTTTAATTCACTGGATTTACTAAAGAATCCCCAAAATGTTTATTTATATATTCATCGGTAAATATTTATTGATTTACAGAAAGCATAAGTATATTTGAAGGAAGGACAGTCTATATTATAGCAAGTACATTTTCTTATCGATATATGAGTGCAATTGAGAGGAAAAATATAACGAACATAAAGTGTTTAATTGTAGCATCATTGGCAAAAACTTTTTTATCACAATGTTAACAATAATCGCTCAACATCGTCCAATGTATATACAAGCTTAGCAATTTCGAATATGGTAAAGATCCGCGTTATCGTAGTGGGCAAGGCAACGGACTCGTGGTTGGCATGTCATTGGTTCGAGGCTAGTGTCGCTGAAGACCCGTCGTGTACGGGAGCGATGCACGTAAAATCTGTCGGGAGTTCAAATTTCCTTCCATTGGTGTGGTGTGGTAGTTAAAAGAGGTGGATGCTAGCTTATTTGTCGTCCTGCTCACTTGATCATGGTTCCAAATTATGAGGTTAGTCTTCCAAAGCCTTCGTGTAGCTAAGCAGAGAGACGTTAATATTCACTGACTTACTGGAAGGTGGCAAAATATACATTGCCTTGTACATGAAAGGCAAGATTCATCTTTGAAAATGCGCATCCATTATGCCATTGATGGAGCGAAACATACGCTATTCTTAGTGAATAAAATTTTCTAAATTTAATGCAAATCTCTCTGCTATAATTAAATATCAAATTATACTTTAAGAAAACAGTGTTTCTCTCGTGAACATCTCTTACGCAGCAAATGTCCTTGTCAAATAACCACCCTTTAAAGTGTATACATGATTTGTAGAACACTGTCTGTATAATGAGTTAAAATAAGTAGTTCCCCTAAAAATCATTGTTGCCTATTTTTACATCTATCCACACATACAAAGAACTCCAATGTTGACTTTGAAACGACCCTTAACACTTTCCAAGAAAGACTATGTTCCTGACCTCCTTAATCAATTGGCCGTGTAGATCATCAATTAAGTTCCTTTAAATGACTTGATACAATCTATACTATAGGTTCTCAACGTGGGCGATAACGCCTCCGTGTGTGCGTTTTAGGCTTTCAGGGGGCAGTAAAAAGACCCAGAGAAAATTAGTGGGCGTGAGATAGCACGGAGGGTCTTGGGCAGAGAAACCAAAAATAGTTTAAAAAAGTAAACTTTAATACTGTTTATATTATGTTGATTGTATGTATTTAAATAATTTCTATATTACGTGTACGAAAATTCACATATTTCGGAAGTTCGGGAAGTGGATGAAAAACTTAAAACTTACATTACATTCAGACCTACATTAAATTGAATGATATAGTGCATTTAAATTTCTGTAGTGCACGTGTTGTCTTTGTCTGTGAAGAGTAGGAAAAATGTTTCGTCCACTGCATTTCATTACGTATATTATTCAGGAAACATAATTAAAATACTTGTATGTTAAACCTGGAATTAAAGTGTGATTCTTTAAAGGCTGAAACTTATATTTATTTTTTAAAGCAATAGTTTTATTATTGAATGACTTCGTATCATAAAAACCCCACTTGTCTTTATAACAGGTAAGCTAAGACTTTGATTCCACTATTTTAAACGAAGAAGAAATTCGTTTCAATTCCAACAACGTCCTATCTATGACTAAAATATATAATCTTACACATTTAAATATATTTGCGCAATAGCTATTCCAGATACGCAAGTAAAAAATTTGGGCTTTAAAAAATTAAATTAAAAAATTATTCTATTAAGTAATAGAATATTTTTAAATATTTTAATTCTTGTTTTCACCATGTATTATGTACGCTCTTATTTCTCTAGAGTAGGAGGGGGTGGTATCAAAATATTTGCTGGAAAAGGGGGGGGGGTAGCGATATATTCACTAGAAAAGGAGGCGCCTATTCGAAAAATTTTGGGAACCTATATCTATACCGATGGTAGTAAACTAGATTTAGGGCAGTGGAACTTATGTTCAAGCAACTCGAGAAAAACACTCCACAATACAACGTCACCCACGTTTCTGCCCGTTTGTCAAGGCAAATGAATTGAAATTCATGAGCGAAAGTAACTACGAAGACCTCTGGATTGTATTTGACAGCCCTAGTTCAATTCAACACCTTAAAACTAGACCCACATTGAGATAAAATAAGTTTGGCTGTTGTAACGAAAAGTTAAGCTCATCTCTCACCATCACAATTACATTTCCAATGGATCCTGTCCCATGTCAATATCTACGGAAATAAATTGACTGACAATCTTGCAAAGGAAGGACTAGACCATCATGTCCCTCCCATCTCAGAGCTCCTATATTTAGAATTATTCTCAAGGCAAAAGGCCCAAAATAAAAAAATGGCTAAAATCACCGGTTTATAAATAGTATAAAGGAAAAAGACCAGGACTTTCCTTGTCTTTTCCTTGTGCTCCACAGTCCAACACTTATATGTCCCGACTCTCCTTGGGCACTTAAAACACCTCACTTTTTCTGGAGGCTATAAAAGTTTTCTATTTTCCTAGCTTGAACACGCTTCGCCGCTGCACATACTGGACTGCCTTGGAGGGCCCTGAGAAGATATATATGACAGACCACTTCTAGTATCGGGCTTATTAAAGTCAGCGGTTTCATGATCTAGTCTGACTAGATCAGTGAAAGATTAGAAATAACAACGCATCTATTCAAATTTATTTTCCGCAGCATACAATCATGTGATGATTCTTCATCTGTTGTCGGTTTCCTCTATTTTGTAATATTACGCTTTAGACTTATATTTGGATTTAGTTCAATTTTATGTGTTATTATCTCCGTTTAATTTCGGGGTGAAAAACTACAGAAAGATGTTTTAAATACAGTAAAGGTTGCATTTCGAAAAATTTTCTCAACCAAAATTTCAATTACCTTTAATTTTCAGATGAGGGGAACAGAAGGTTAATTCTGAGTTTAGAAAACCGTGAAACTGGATTGAAAAATCAGTTGAATATAGACAAAAAAAAAAAAAAGTATCGTATTTTATAATTTTAAATATGTTTTTATATATAGTTTATATATCTGTGTTATACTGGGTGTCCCAAAAGTAGTTACCGACCAAATACTTCACATCTAGGTTTTTTCCTTGGGAGCACATCAGAAAGTCTCAAAAAAAACTACCTGTACGGTTCATAATTCTCGAGAAAAATATGAAAAACGAAGTATGATTTCACAACCATATAAGTCAAATGAACAGCAGTATTTTTAAATATTTATATTATAATATTTCTAAAGTGTCCGCCTTGCATATAGAGACGGGCTAAAACGCGCCGTGGAACGGATGAGTGTAATCTTTGCAGCAGCTCCATATCCTCCAATGTACAAGCAACTTGCAGACGAACAACTTTGTCCGCTTGTGTACTCCTACATCTTGAAACACCCCTTCTTTCAGAATGCCCGAAAGGCAATGAATTACGTAGCATGAGCTCTGGTGATCGAGGTGGCCATATCCATTCCTCACGTCTGATTCAGCGATTGATGTATGCCATATTCCATCAATCACTTATAGGAGCGAAAAATGCGCCGGAGCACCATCATAAGCCATCATGCATCATCATTTACCATAATTTTCTCGAAAATCGAATAAATCGTGCAGGTACAGTTTTTTTGAGCATTTTTTATGTATTCCCAACGAGAAATCTAGCTGTTCAGAGTATGGGCTCTATTTATGGATACCTTACATATAGTTTTTTTTAATAAATTAATTTTTGTTATATAATTATCTACTCTTAAGCGGGTATTAAACAATCTTCTTTTTCATTGTTTAAAGAAGCAAACGAGCAACAACTAAGCAGAAACTAAACTGTTTGAGGAAAATTACTCAGATTTCCTTACATTCATCCGAATTGGCAAGAAGATGATTCTAATATCTGCCTGATTATAGAGACGGTATACTAAAAAAAGTCGAAATAAAACCCATTAAATGACGTACACGAAAGCTAGAGTTATTTCTTTTTTATTTGACAAAGTTTCGCGAAAAAATAAAACATCTTAGGAAAATCTCATTTTATTTAGTCATTTGAACCTTCTGGGTGTCGAATAACTTCTATTTTAATGCAAACTGTCATTAAATTTTTTTTGTAAAAAAGAAACCTCTCGTATTACTTTTGTTTTCAGAGTGTTTTCATTTTGCAAAAGTGCTTAATTTAAATTAGAAAAAAAGCCTTATTTCGAGTTTTCCAAATTTAAAATGCATTGGGAGAAAATGTCTGATTACGAATTGATGCTTACGTAGCAAAAAATAAATGTTTTCAGGTTTTAAATTACTTTTTCCATGTTTATTACATTTTTCTTGCAATTGAGGAAATTTAAGTTTTCTAATCGTGCTCTTAATAAGACATTTTGAAGCGAGATTTGAAGTTATCAATGAATAATATCCGTATACTATCTTATAAAGTTGAATTAAAAACTAGTGATGTTATGCATTTAATACAGAAAACCAAGTAGGCAAATAATTTTTTTGCTTCTTTAAAGATACATTTTTAGTAAAAAAAAAAAATAGTCAAAGGAGAATTGGAAACTTCTTTTTACAAGAGTTATTTAAAGGCAGCGTTATCTTGAGTGTCATGATATTGTTTTGTTGAATAGATTTTTTGAATTCATTTTTACTCGACAGAATCGTCAGAGGCTTACCCGAGCTTTTGGTTATGTACGGATTTTTGCTTGTGGAAGGTGTGAAATCTGCGGAAATTGTTCGCTGTATGCAAGTGCTCTATGGAGAGAGCTGTTTATCGCGAAGCAAATTCTACGAATGAATAGAGCGTTTTAAACAGGGAATAATTCCTTTAAGTGACGAAAGATCAGGCAGTCCATTGAAATCAACCACTAAGGGTTGTCGTCATTAAGGGTACTATCCAGCACGAGTATCCCTCCTTCCGGAAACAAAAAGCGAATCACCGCCCTCCTTGGTGCAGATTGACTGTGGAGCTGACATGTTGAACTGCCTCCTATATAGCAATGGCTTCGAGGAAAGACACTATGTACAGAAGAGATGCCAACTACTCCTCATTCAGCACTGGATACTAGCACTGTTGTCAAAACTTCGAAATAGAAATTGCAGAAATCTCTTTAGTCTTTGATTTTCATTTTCTTGCGTATGTACTAGGCATTACCTGCCCACTTCGCTGTGTGTTCATTATATTGTATGGCTATATATATATATATATATCTCTAATCTAAGTAAACTTATTTTTAAGAGGACATGGTACGATTTGCGAAAAAAATTTTTAATTTAAGGATTTTCAAAATATTTTTTTGCTTGCCTACTATGTGTGTATACTAAATAAAACAGATTTTGTGCTCAAAATTTCGTAAAAAGCTAGCCATTTAATTTTTTAAGGAAAAAAATTTGTAAAGTAAATTTTAAAATGTTACTCCTGCTACAAAAATTGACGTACATGCATGAAATTTAATTCACAAGTACGTCAAACGTTACAAGTGCAAACTTGGTATGGGGTTCGCGATAACATGATTGGTATTCGTGCAATACTTTCTTTTTATAAATGCTTATTGAAAATTCCTTTAAAAAGTGTATAAACTCTGAGTTCAAACATATTTAAAAAAAGTATTGCTTTGATTCAAAAATGCATACCAACTTTTATTACATGTACTATTAGCAATAGGCTAAACAAATCAAAGCATTAAGAAAAATAGAGAAAAAGCCTTGGCATTTTAAATGAAGAGAAACTGTTTATTTTATCTGAGATAAATCAGTTTAAAGTTTTGATTTGCCTTGGGAATGTGAATAAAAACGAACGTAAAAACTATCATAACTCTGCGTTTTTTAAGTTCAGAGCTTTCCAATTTAGTGAGGTTATAGAAAAGTATATAAAAAATAATTTAGGCTAAAAAAATTAATTTGATATTTGACCGATTTTTGTCAATTGAATCGTATGTGTTCCTTTAAGTTTTTAATGTATAAAAATATTTCTACAGATTTCGCACCTTGATTTTAAGCGGAAGGACTTTGAATTTCTGAAACATAAGCATATTTTCTTTTCCGCTTTTTTAACAACCCCTTCTTCTAACTCCCTTTGCAGTCGATTTCTGCAAATCCCATTTTTTAGCAGATCTCTAATCAACAAAAGAAATATGCTTAACAAACTTCAAGTCTTAAGGGGGTCTAATAACTCGAAAAAGGGATTTTGTACATCTTTATTATCTCCGTAAGTCAAAGAAACCGCAGGGAGACAATTTAAAGAAATTATGCTCTTAGGAGAATCTACTAAAGAGAAGAAATACGTTTCTCTAATTTTAAATTTTTAAACCTAACATTTAAAACCAGGAATTTTTGTCTAGAACACCCGTCCAGCTCCTTTGAGAGACAATTTCCGCAAATTTCATTTTTAAAGGGTATAATAGGTTCCCACAACTCCTCTTGGGGATTGATTTCCATAGAACCCGTTCTTAGCAGATCTCTACTCAACAAAAGAAACACGCCTGTCCAATTTCATATCTGCAGGTCTAATAACTCCAGAGACATCGTGATGATTGAGCGAATGAGTATTTTTTCTTCCATATATATACAGATCATCAAGAATTAAAAATGGTACAATGCATATGAGAGAATGCTAGCTGAAAATAGGGATGATTTTTATTTAAAATGTCAGACAATATACAAGTTTAATGTAGATATTTGGTTAGGTGCTTATAGAACGATTTGAACCAAAAGCCAATTCGGTCTTGCCCTATGCAAAACGATCAACATATCAGCTCAGCATAGGTTATCGCTCCCAATTCTCATAATTGTAACGATGTGTCCCTTCAGATCAATTCAATTCATTAACCAGGTACTGTATTCAGAACCCCGCAATAATTTCACGTATGAGCCATGTTGGATGAGATAACGATTGGTTCTGGGAATAGATTGACATCATGTACATGTGTTACAGCAAATCCCTTTCAACTAGACGAAGCATTAGATTTAGTAAATTATTAATTTACAATATATTAAATTAACGAGCTAAAAATTAATAAAGACACTGTCGAAATACTGTATTTTTACACAAAACTGAATCAAGGAACATGCATTAAAAATTAGAAGGCGATAATTTTACAATAATTGATGCAATCTTAAATAATAAATGAGCTTTTGAAGACTTATAAAAAAATTATTGCGAATGCTACCACATTAGGCAGCTCGATGTCATTATCTAGAAAAATGTACGTTAACTTTCTCAAGAGGGTCAAGATCCTGAATTTGATGTAGTGTTGAAATTCGGAGGTTTATGTATGGGTACAGTATCCTAGCGGTCCCGAGCTCGTAGTTGGCACGGTAGCCTAGAGGTCAAGGTAAAGGACTCGTGGCCGGAGTGTTATGAATTCTAACCTAGTACCACTGAAGATCCGGCGGGTAGGAGACTATTCCCGTTAAATATGTCGACCTCCTAACATTGGTGTGGGGTGGAAGTTAAGAGAGGGGTATGCTAACTTGGGTGTCGTCCTCGTCACTTTACCATGGTTCAAAATGGTGATCTAAATATTTATTCTCTCACTCACAAACTCGAAACCAACGTTAAAGAGTCACGGGTTTCAGTTTTGATTCTTCTGATTACACGTCGTGTATAGTGGTCGCTGCGCTATAGTCAGTAAGAGTTGAAATCCTCCCGTTGGTGTGATGGGGAAGTTAGGAGAAGAGTGGCAGCTCAGGAATCGTCCAATTCC